>OU896722.1:22235921-22449024 GCA_918026855.4 Phaedon cochleariae | reverse complement strand
ACATCTTGATCCCAAGTTTCTAAATATTACCTAAATTATAAGAAACCTCACGAACTTTTACTGTTTATATAGGATGCTGGAAACATTTTTGAAATTTTAACGGTCTGTAGATCGGTAACGAGTCGTTTGCTGACACATACTTATTGAATAAAAAAGTCTCCAACATGGATAATAGGTCTCTGACATCTTGATACTGAATTTCAAAACACCCTGTGTATACAGATTGTCATGCTTTTCATGAATACACCCTAATATCTCAATTATTAATGATACGATTTTCTTGACATTTTGGTGGTTAGAACAATGAATTATTTAGCAGAGTTAACTGTTTCATTCACCATTGGCATGCGATGTTGAGGGGTACAAAGAAGACTTTTTTTTAAAACAATGCTATGGCTTATTTTAGAAAGAGTGCCTTGAACATCTCATTTCACACTCTTCAAATAGTGTGAACACGCTTGTCACCTCTGATATTTCTGAGTTGCCATTATTCTCAGATTTGATTCGTCGGTTCTGAAAATTTAATCAACATAATATTGATATAACTATGCATAATGAGCATTATGAATCTTCGCATTCTCCATGTATTTCTTTATACAGGGTCGCTGATATGTATGGAAACAGGTGAATATCTTAGTAACATGTTGTTGGATTTTTTTGAATTTATGTACAGTGTGATTTCAAAACGTGGCGGACTTGGAAATGTTATAGCCAATGTTGCCACTTTTTCAATTATTCCGGATTTTTTATTAACTTCCTTATTTTGAATGAAACACCCAGTACTTTATTAAATTTTCAGATTCTCCTTGAAGAGCTGATTCCATCGATCTATCACACTTGGGGGTCTAGCGGGAATGATTACATAGGTATAGGGTGTTTAAAATCTAGATTTCTCAACTTTAGGATTTTTTGTGTCGAAACTATCCATTATCGATCGAAACCGCTCCAATGTTCCTATCTTTTATTTTGATTTACAATTTACTGACATTTAATTGGAAAAAATACAGGGTGGTTCAAGATTCACAATTCTGATCACCCTATGTATCTGTAGTTCCATTTAAATGTCAGTAGATAGTAAATCAAAAGTAAAGATAGGAATATTAGAGCGGTTTTGATAGATAATGGATAGTTTCGATACAAAAAAATCCTGAAGTTGAAAAATCTAGTTTTAAAACACCCTATACCTATGTAATCATTCCCGCTAGACCCCAAGTGTGATAGATCGATGGAATCAGCTTTTCAAGGAGTATCTGAACATCCAATAAAGTACAGGGTGTTTAATTCAAAATGAGGAAGTTGATAAAATTCCGGAATAACTAAAAAAGTGGCAACATTGGCTTTGACACTTTCAAATCCGCCACATTTTGAAATCATACTGCACATAAATTCAAAAAAATCCAACGACTGGTTACCGAGATATTCACATGTTTCCATACAAATAAGCGACCCTGTATATATACAATATATATACATTTTTTTTGTGTTCATTAAATATATCTGAGAATATTCCTCTTCAATACTTTCACTCAATCCAGGGGTTCCAACTTGCACGATGGAAACTTATATATTTTTATAGACCTCAATCGCAGATTCGTGATTAGGTTTTCTCACTTCTGAATTTCATCACATGGAGAATGCGAATTCTCTATGTATTTCTTTATATATATACAGGGTGTCTGCTAAAAGGAGGTCAATCCATTAACCATATATTCCTTGACCAAAACCAATATGAGTTTCTGAATACCATTTTTCATTCAAGCCCTTTATATTCGATATACAGGGTGTCCAAGTTGGAAATTGAAAACTGTTTTTTTTTCAATTACCCGCGTATTTAATAGGATTTTCATCTCAAAATTGGTACATTACTTCAGCACAAAGAGTTACATCGTGTGAGGAAAACAAAAAAAGAAATAACTGTCAAATATTCAAAATACTGGGGGTCAAGTACACACTTACCCCCATATTTTTTTTGTACGTGCGCTAATGATTTCCTATCTATTTTTGTTCAAGTGTTCAATCCATGGACGTATAAACAAAGAAGGACCCATTTATTTACATCGTAATGTGAAGTCAGAGAATACGGTCACAGCATATCACCTGATGTTGAATTGGAGGTTGTCACGTCCTGTCGCTAATAATTCCTAACCTCAGTCTAATCCTCTCAAGTATTTTTACTTACCTCTTTTGTAATCATCTATTCAATTAGATGTTCATTATGATCCAATTCATAGAACTCGAGGAATAAATCATATGTCCATAGATAGTCACAATCAAATATTATAAAACTGTCGTTATACATTATTTCGAAGTTATTTTGTAAAGGTTACCGAGATTATACACAACCGACAACGCCGCTGCAAAACAGGCTCCTTTCGTGATGTTTCGTGCTTTCGGCGAGTTCGGCGTTGTTCGTTTGTATTTATGTGTTCGAGGAAGTTAATTGTTTCCGTTGTTTTTGATTGAATTTTCCTATTTTTTTTGTGAAAAGTTGATAGACAGACTAATAATGGTGTTACACTGCTGGATTTGCAAAAAAACAAAGTTATAATACCCAAATTTCACCTCCCATTCGTAAGTACTATTTGTTTACATGTTTGAATTAGAGTTTCATAGGCGTAACAATTGATATTTTCATCAAATAGAGAATGCGAAGTCTCGATGTATTTCTTCATATATGTATATATCCATTTTTTCACGTACATAATTTATCTGAGAACATTCCTTTTCAATGCTTTTCTGTCAAGAGGAAGTTGTACTATGATATAAAGCAATAATGCAAGGGCTCGTGCAAGGGTTTCGTAGTCCCTAATTTTTCACGGTCATTTTTCATTTTGAGTGGATGAAAAAAATTGTGCATATTCATGAAGATCTCATAAATGTTCCTGCCGTCTTACTTTTTCGAAATTTGATTCGGTTCTTGAGAAAAAAATTTTGAAAATCATCAAAAAACACGTTATTTTGCGATTTTTTTCAGAAAAAACTGAATCAAATTTCGAAAAAGTGAGACGACAGGAACATAGATTAGATCTTCACAAATATGTATTGATTCATTCATTCACTCAAAATGAAAATGAACATAAAAAGTTTGGGACTATGAAACCCTTGCATGGCAACAATTTATGTCCAGAGAGTGGCGCCGCTCTCAGAATTCATAGGAATTAACATTTATGAAAGGAGATGAAAGATACATTCCCTATTTGCAATGTTTACGAGGGTCTGGCATGTGTAAAAAATTGAAATTTCATAATTTCAGTGGGATATCATATCATCATCATTTCATATCATTTCAGACTGCTCCAATATACCTAGAAATTCAAGAATATACGGCAATGTTACGGTGAGGTTCTCAAAATTAACATTCAATAAGAAAATCCGAAATATAAATAATAATTGTGAATGAGTATATATAAATATAAATAATTATGCGAATTGAATTAAATGCTTAGTACACTATACATGAATCATATACATGATGTCTCATTTCCTTATGAGACAATTTCCCCCTTGTGATAATTCAATATTGTTAAATATTCATTGAACTATCTACATTTGTTTCTTATTCTTACTACAAGGTTCACTTCGTAACGTTTTTTCCAGTTTATTCAAAATACTTATCTGTATGTTCCAATGTATATATTTTGTAAACGTTTTCGAATAAACTTATTATCAATATTTCTTGAGTTCAAGAATCATGGAATATTTTGAAAAATTAAACGTTATAAACGTTTATTAACACGTATAATTTGAATTAGAATAACCTCGGGAATAATAAGGACAGTCGAATCAGAAACAATTGTGGAAACGATAGAAAATCTACTGCCATCCAGTTATAGGCATATCCAAACAATATTTATCTAAATGAAAAAGGATGCACTTTTTTGTGGATATCAAAGTTTTTTCGACGACGATTCATTAGCGCTGCGGTTTGACAGGCGTCTGTCATTATTAATATACATTAGTGATGTTATAGAAATTGTAGTTATCTAGCTCCTATAATTCTATCGAGAATTCTATATTTTTATTACTTATTTTTTTATTTCTGTGTTATTGGCATTACATGTCATATAGAAGCAAGTATATAATGTATTATAGTTTCAAAATAAAAATGAAATGATAATCAGTCATATTGTCTAGTAATAATCCTTATCCTTTTCATAAACTGTTAGCTATGAATGAGGATATAGTTGACAGTATTTTGCATCTGCATCGTTATCAAATAGATTTCCAAACTGATCGGATTGAGTAATCGTCAATTAATCAGAGAAAAAGTTGATCTTCAGGGGGTCAAAAAATAATAGATAACCGAGTAGATAACATAGTGTATATAAATTTATTTTGACCTCATTACACGTAGTAGTTTTGTGTCCCAGCAATTTTGGGACACTCTTTATAGTTGGTTTGTTGGTGTACCATATGGAAAAAGATACAGAACTTTCAATGATTCCTTAAATAGTACCGAATTATCATTATTTTAATAATCTATTTTGCGTACTAGTTCACCCGAGTTCACCACACCACAGTTATATAAAATCCATTATTCAATATGTGAAAACACAAATCTGTATTTGTTATGTTCACTTGGTATAACCCATAGCGACCCGGATTGATAATCGGTCATATAGTGATTGGTATTCAGTTTTTAGTCGTTCCTTGCATTTTGGATTCCGAAATTTACTATCACTATAATTCATTTTGGCACGCCGCTGTCGTTTGAGGAAATAGCACAGTCTATCGTTACCGTTTCCCTTCCCTCAACCCGCTTGCCTACATCTCTAAGACTTCAAAACATTATATGCTGAAAGTATAGAGTTGCTGTGTCCTTCTTTTTTATACGTCCATGGTTCAATCATTTTTGAGTATTTTTCGTCTGTTGTAATATCTCGATTAAATTATTTGTTTTTAAGATAATTCGTAAAGTACTGGTTATTGTTTGATGTCTATGCTGCTTACGGTGAACTCAAAATGTTCACATACTCCTATTTATTTCGTCGAAATTGGAAGAGGGCGTAACTTTTTACGTACGAAAAGGTAGATATGGAAATACTGGGTGCTCAGAGCGAATGTATTGAATTATTTTTTTCAGCAAATTTTTTAAAATTTGTTCAAAATCGGTTTGATCGGTTTTGGGGGATGCGGAATTTTTTAAAAATATTTTCGAGCCCACCCGGGAAATAAAATCGGGAAAAATTAAAAAAAAATATTTTCGGAAATTTTAGGTGAAATTATGATGTCCATGATTTTAATAGCTACTTGATGAAAGGAATAGCAGATCAGGATTGTCTGGGGATGTATGAAAGATTTTGTGTATACGCCACATATTTTCCAAAGGCTAAGATTTCTTTTAATTTAAAGGGCTCGCATGTGTATTGAAAAATTTGAGGTCATATCGAGCAATTTATTTAGACGTGTTCAATTCCTAACAATTTTTTTAAAATTATTTTAATACATTCGCTCTGAGCACCCGGTATTTCCATATTTACCTTATTGTACGTAAAAATTCACGCCCTCTTCCAATTTCGACGAAATAAATAGGAGTATGTGAACATTACGAGATTACCGTAAGCCGCATAGGCATCAAACAATAACCAGTACTTTTCGAATTATCTTAAAAACAAATGATTTTTTCGAAATTTCACAGGAGACAAAAAATACTTATAATTGATTGAACACTTGAAGAAAAATAGATAGGGAGTCATTAGCGCACGTATAAAAAAAATATGGGGGTAAGTGTGTACTTGACCCCCAGTATTTTGAATATTTGACAGTTATTTTCTGTTTTGTTTTCCTCACACGATGTAACTCTTTGTGCTGGAGTAATGTACCAATTTTGAGATTAATATCTTATCAAATACGCGAGTAATTCGAAAAAACCAGTTTTTAATTTCCAACTTTGACACCCTGTATATCGAATATAAAGGGCTAATATGAAAAATTGTATTTAGAAACTCATATTGTTTTTGTTCAAGGAATATATGGTTAATGGATTGACCTCCTTTCAGCGGACACCCTGTATATCCATTTTTTTTTCATAAATACAGGGTGTTTCAGTTTTCCGTAGCAGGACTTCAACAGCTTGAAGAAGACATTTTTTTAAGATGAAAATCTCAAACAAACATATATACATACAATATTCGGAATAATTGATTGAAATTTGGTAAACCTAATAGACTTCAAAAACTCAATATTTGAGGCTATTGAGCGTTTTTGAATACCTACAGGGTGATAGACTTTCAGGGGTCGTACCCAATTTAACCCTGTAGAACTCTTTTATGTGCCGCCTCTGCTTTCAATGGGACATAGTTTCAGATTGTCTCTGCAATTTGGAAACTTTTTGCCCCCATGTATGTTTTTCGAAAACTGTATGGATTTCGAGATAAATAAAAGTGGAGTCCGAACCACTTCTAAGGGTACTGATAAAATTAGAATTGCCGTTTATGACATTAAATTATTAAAACTCACAACACCTCAACCGTCAGAAGCGACAGTCTAACGATGTATAGCGCCTAGACCGTGTGTCATACAGTCCCTGATATCGAAAGTTTAACCAGTTTCAGTTATACAGGGTGTCCTAGAATTTTCTGCAATACAATTTCAGATTTTGCAATCCAAAAAAAAATTTTCTTTGTTTTTCCTAGTTTTAATTATAATGGTGTTCAAAAAATTCAATCTTATTTTGCAACTGAATATCATTTGGTATGGAAGCTTTCTGTCATTCTATTTTCCAATAAAATGTTTGAGAAATGTCAAATAGGTGTGTTTGGGAAATAACGGTTTCATTACAAGTAATTTATTTTTGGCATTTATCTCGAGATCCATACAGTTTTCGAAAAATTTACATGGGAGCAAGAAGTTTCCAAAATGAAAGGACAATCTGAATCTATGTCCCATTGAAAGCAGAGACGGCACGTAAAAAAGTTCTACAGGGTTAAATTGGGTACGACCCCTGAAAGTCTATCAACCCTGTAGGTATTCAAAAACTCTCGATAGCCTCAAATATTGAGTTCTTGAAGTGTATCAGGTGTACTTAATTTCAATCAATTATTCCAAAAATTGTAGGAGAAAATTAAAAAAAACAAAAAAAAATCTGAAACTTTGACACCCTGTAAATCGGAAACGAAGCTTCCACGCATATATGTTTGTATGAGATTCTCATCCTAAAAAATGTTTTCTTCAAGCTGTTAAATTCCTGCTACAAAAAACTGAAACACCCTCTATCTCTTGCCATTTAGGAATTAGGAAATAGCAATGCTGTCCCTATTAAATCTGCGGGACCCTGTATGGTTTGAGACCAGTTGTTTTGCGTTTGTTGCTTGATTTTCAATATTTTCTTTTCAGATAGGACAATTGCCATTGGAAAGGTCCTCAAGCTCGTGGAATAAGGAGGTACGAGTTGTGCTATAGACTGTCGTAGATCAGTTGATATTTTAATTAAAAGAACATGAACTGACAATTTATGAAATTCTACAAATGAATTGAAATATTATTAGGTGAACACCACACGTTTTTTATAAATTTGTAAGATATTATTCAACATTGATTTTGAAATGAGGTGCTGCTTTATTTTTATTAACAAATTGTGGCTGACAGTGAATTGTAATTAATATATTTATATCTGGTTTTTTGATTATTTGCTCTTAGTTTTATTACTTGCGTACAAGGTGTTCTCCTTATATTTCAACTGCTACCTACAGCTGTGAATATACATGGTGGAAAACTAACTTTGAAAATGAAACAGGTTTTCATCGGTACTATCTTTAGGTACATATATTTTTTTAAATTTTGCAATTTGTTTCAGACCTGCCTAGTCCAATAAATAAAGGGAAAAAGTTAACATTAATTACGCACTATTTTCATCTTCCGGTTGGAAGTAGCTTTTGGTACCTCATTAAACATGAGACAAAGTTTGACTGGAAAACGCGTGCGATGGCGGAGTAAATGGCCCCAAAAGACCAGAAAAATAGGTTTTTAGCCAATATCTTCTAAAATATGGCAGTTAAAGATTTTCGGTTCAGATAAAAATTGAAGTTCAGTTAATTTTCTACATAAATGGTCCTTATCATTTTTCTCGAAAATTTGCCCGGTTTCGAGAAAAACGGCACGAAGCGCACCTCGAGTAATGAGCTTCTGTTGTATACCGGAGAGCACAGTCCGTGTATTTACACATCGGCGGGGGGACAAATTATTCAATAACTTTGTTAAAAATGCATATTTTCTCATGATTCAAAGTTCATGTGAAAGAGGAATTCTGCTGCTATCATACCCTGTGAATTGAGTCACGCTTGACTCTTTTGGCCATATCGGAACATGGGTCAAACTTTCTGCTTCCGGTCAATTTTGACCTCGCCAGGAATTTGTTCCTATTTTTTTTGTATTGCACTAATTTACTCAAAATTTTCTTGATTATGGGTCCTCACAAGGTCATTTGTCATCCCTGAAATTTGTATACCCTAATTTTTTTAAATTTTCATTTAATCTTTGTTTATTGAATCCCAATTTTTTGCGGTTTTTGGAGCGCGGGGAAATTTTGTGAACAACCATCAATTAAAAATTTATACATGATCCGATTGGTTTCTATGATACATCATTTGAAAGCTAAGAAGGTCTACTTTTTGATTGTGCAATTACTTTTTTAGACGAAGTCGTCCATTTTTCAATAAAATTAGAAAAAGCGGGGTCAAGGAAAAAACGCACTTTTTTTTCGGTGGTTTTTTTCTCCGTGCTCTTTATTTCTAACATTTTAACACCTTAACTAGTGTAACGGGGGAATTCCCACCTTTCCATCGATGTATATAAGTCATACCTTTGATATCCCGGGAAAAAACCAGTATATCTAAATGTACACGCTATAATTTATTACTTTCGTTCCTCCGTCGTTCGCCGCGTGTGTGCTCTACGTGGCGCTCGGGTCGTCTGCTACAAACCATGCGGCCACGCTTGGAGGCATAACTGTGTTTGTTTTCTGTCATTGTTTTGATAAATATTATTGTCAATTATAGAAAGAAAAGTGATAAAAGTGAAGAATATTGAACAAATATCCACGTTTTTCGTTCAAATTAACTTTTATCACCAACCCAAAACATATAGAAAGTGAAGATTCAAATTTTGTAAAATTGGAGCAAAAGGTGAGAATTTGTTCATGTTGTTTTTATTCAAGAACATTTGTTTACAAGCAACTATTTTAAGTGAAATCTTGGTCTGCCTTTCTTGTTATAGAAAAATGGAGGCCAACTCTGCTACAGCATCAGTGTGTTTCCTTTGTAAGGAACCCATTTCTGCGGATGCTGTCACCGTAATTCGGGGCTTAGAAAATTTGATTGATGTGAGCAAGGAAAGGAAAGATAAACATCATATTTTTTTAGAAAAACAAACGTCTGTGCATCATTCTCAAATGTAGAAATGGCGGCTTCCAGTACAACAATTTTGACTCTGCTAGATTTAGGCCAACTGATGAGGTCCATCCTGCTGTAATTAATCTTATAGCATGTTTTCCTAATAAGTATATCTTGAGGCCTCATCTGAGAGGAAAACAAGACCATCGGAAACATAAATATCCATCAAAAATGTCTGGTTACAGGGTTTCTCATTTATGGCACCGAGGATTTTCCCAATCTGTAAAATGTGCTACAATTGGTTTCCACAATCCAAAACATTGAAAATAATGAATTTCCAACACCCCCCAGCTCAAATTTTGTACAAAACTTACATATTTCACAAGTCTCAAAATTTCCAGTTTTTCAACCCGATTTTTTTGCAGAAAATATTGATGTTGCGAAAAAAATGATAAGGACCATTTCTGTAGAAAATTAACTGAACTTCAATTTTTATCTGAACCGAAAATCTCTAACTGCCATATTTTAGTAGATATTGGCTGAAAACCTATTTTCCTGGTCTTTTGGGGCCATTTTCTCCGCCATCGCACGCGTTTTCCAGTCAAACTTTGTCTCATGTTCAATGAGGTTCCAAAAGCTACTTCCAACCGGAAGATGAAAATAGTGCGTAATTAACGTTAACTTTGCCTTTTTTCCTCCTTCATTTATTGGACTACCAGTGAAACTTTAACTTACACCTTAACACTATTTTCAACTTCTTATAGTTGGAGTTGTAGGTAGGAGTCGAAATATAAGGAGACATCCTGTATAAAAGTACGAGGTTGTTTTTTTTGGCTGATTTTTGTTGTTTTCCGTGTATGGTGTGGTGTGCCGCCACCATATTGTTAATTGCTGAGGAAATTGCAGTTTTTGAGTTTTTGTTGTCTGATCAGGTGATGCTTAATGATGTTCGGAATAATGTTTGGGAATACCAGTTGAAGGTATTTTTTTTTGAGAATGATGAGAATCTAAATGGCCTATCCACTAAACAATCTTGGCCGCTTGTTTGGTGCTATCAAAAATAAATGAATGTTTTTTTATGTTTATTTGAATGGCAAGAAGAAGGTGAGTAGATGCTATCAGATCATGTGAAGTTACAGCTGATATTGAGAAGAAAATAGGTAGTGAAAAATAATACACCAATGTATCTAGGAAGTCAAAAAACGCACTGAGGAGAAGTGGTAATTTGTGACGTAATTCCATCCAGAATTTCATGTCACGTGAAGTGAAGTTTCGAAGACAATAATCAAATACAAAATTTACAAAAAAATACACACATCATTTTCGTAATTCGTCATTTAAGTTGCCATCCACAATAGATCTGAAAAAGAAATGAAGATTAGCTGACTGTCATATCTTTCAAGGTATTCTCTGGGAAATTAACAGTGAGAAATATGTTCTTTAACTCTTGGGCCAATGATTTTATGTGTTTGTCCAATATAGTACATGTTACATTCATTACAATTTTTCTCATAAATTGTATCAATTTTATCTTTAGGTTTGCCTAGATGGTATTTCTGCAAGCCACGTTCGGCCCTTGCGGTTTAAAAACCATCAAAAATGACTTGGGAATCCCTTATTTGCTAACGTGACGACCAACAAATTTATAAACATAAATAAATTCATTATTCTAGATAACTACGAAACTGATGAATATACTTGAAGAAATTGAAAGAATGTGGGCTTCCATAACTCCTAAGTGGAATTTTTACAATGGAATGGCATCATGAATTACGACTTTAAGCACAATAATAATAATCATTAAATCTACCAACGTTGTATTTACATGAACTCCATCTATTTTTGACGTTAGGTTATTGAGCTTATGTTGCATATACAGGGTGTCCCATAATTAGCGTGCAATACTTCGCCAGCAGATTTCACAACAAAAAACGAAGAAAGTTCCTATACAGGGTATACGACGAGCTTACATCTTTATATCTTTATATCGAGAATCAGTTGGGAGAAATTTATGAAAATGTGCATGCTTATATTTTAGAACACGCTTTCTTCATTTATAATATTTTCGATAATGCAGTGTTGCCGCTTCTACTAGAAAGTAGTAGCAACATTGATATTTCAAATAGAACACCCTGTATTTTATTCCATTCTTAGATTCTCCCTGAAGAGCTGATTTCATTGATGTATCGCACTTGGGGTCTATCGAAGATGATTAGAGAGATATAGGGTGTTCAAAATCGAGATTTTTCAACTTTAGGATTTTTTCTTTTCAGTATCGCTCGAAACGGCTCACATGTAGCTATCTCAACTTTGGATTCAATATTTACTGATATCCAATCGGAACAGATACAGGGTGGTTCAAGATTCAGAATTCTGATCATCCTGTATCTGTTCCGATTAAATATTAGTAAATAGTAAATCAAAAGTTGACATAGGGACAAATGAGCCGTTTTGGCCGATTGTGGATAGTTTCGACACGAACAAATTTTAAAGTTGAAAAATCTCGATTTTGAACACCATATATCTCTGTAATCATTTCCGATAGTCCTGGCGAATCTAAAAATTAAATTTGAGATAAAGTTTTTGCTACTTTTTGATAGATGCGGCAACACGGCATTGCTGAAAATATTTTAAATGAAGAGAGCGCATTCTAAAATTCAAGCACGAATATTTTCATGGATTTCTCGACAGATTCTCGATATAGAGATAGAGATCTTCGAAACTGTTGATAGCAGAATTATGAAATTTTGGAAAACTGACAATCTTTTTATGTCTAATAATATGTGATAATAATAATTTCAAAATTTCATCCAGAAATGGCTCAGATGGGAGGGGGGGGTAAGATTTGGGTAAAATAACCCCAACTTTTTTAAGTGCGGTTAACTTTAGCATGAAATTATGAAAACTGAATCATTTTGCATGAAAATGTTCTCCCTGTTCAACTTCCGGAAGCACCGTTGTCGAGTAAAATCGATTTGAAAATTACTTCACATGTCATAGAAAGTCACAAAGAAATAAAAAAAAATCGATATTTGAGCGTAGATCATGAAACACGACCACTATGTTTGGGAAAAAATGATCAAGACAGGTGTCAGATTCATGAAATAAGGGACAGAAACTGTACGCCACTGAAGTGGACACGCTAAAGGTGCTCCTGCTGAGAATAAATGAGGCTGCAAAACCAAATTTAAAAATTCTGTGTGCTTCTCAAGCTATAAGTCGTCAAGCCCGACTATGCGTTCAACAAAATGGAAGCCACTTTGAACAATTCCTTGAGTGAAAAAATTGTCGCTCAGATAAATTCACTATTTTTTCATAAATTAAATAAATTTACAAACCTTCTGTCACTTATTTCATAAATTTGCCACCTGTCTCGATTATTTTTTCACAAACATGGTGGTCCTGTTTGATGGCCTACGCTCAGAATTTTAATTTTTGTAATTTTATTATGAATTTTTATGACGTGAAGTTATTTTGAAATAGATTTTACCCGAAAACGGTGCTGCCTATCGAAGTTGAACAAGAGGAACGTTTTCATGCAGAAGGCTTCAAAGTTTCATAATTTGTTGCTAAAATTGCGAGAAAACCGCACCCGAAAAAGTTGGGGTGATTTGACCACCCACCCCCCTACAGTTTGACCCATTTCTGGACGAACTTTAGCAATTATTATTGCATATTATTGAACATAAGAGGATTGGTCGACTCGCAAAATGAATTAATTCTGCTACCAACATTTTCGGAGAAATGAAATGGAAACCATCTTCAGGGTACTGTAGCTCCCTTATGGAACATTATTCGACCTATATTAATATGAACTCTCATCTTATTTTTGGTCGTAAAATCTACTGGTGGAGTATTGCACGCTAATTATGGGACACCCTGTATATATATTTTCAGGTTAGGTTATTACATCAAACCAAGATTTTTCATTTCTTGAAGTTGAGGCTGATAGGTGAAGACAATAATTAACCAGAAAATATAATCGATTTACAATTTATTTTGAAAATTGTTATAGCTTATATGGTTGCATAGAAAGTTCAGAAAATGTATATAGCTTTTTAAATAAGTTTGTTTTCTGGTTAATTCATTTATTTCAGCGACAATACGAGAATCATCAAGTTATCACTAAAGTTAAGAAGGACTGATGCCTAATATCCAAATAGTTTAGTATCAAAAACGGACGTGATCCCTCTACCATTTTACAATATTGCCAATATAATGTATGGAAATTCTTATACAGTGTGACTAACTCAAGACCAGAGCACCCTCATAAAAATTATTGATTTCATTTTTTGTTTCTGCAAAATGAATATCAAATGGTCTACGTTTACACAAATTTTCAGAATATGTGTAAACGTAGTTCTTTTGATACCCTTCCTGCTGAAAGAAAAAAGAAATAAATCAGTTGAAAACTAGATTCTGTTCTTCAATACTATTATACAAGGTTGGGCAAGAGTCTTGGAATGGCCAATTATAGCGGTAAATGTTCATCCATGTTGGCATGGAAAATTCAAGTTTATTCAATTCTTGGACACCAATTTGGACCATTCAAGCTCTCGCTTCGCTCAAATGAACTGCCAATCGCCTATATTAATATTGTGTGAAAAAGAGTGCAATATATTCTATTTACTCACTGCATCGAAAGTAACAGTTTGCTCTTTCATTTAACGACATAGACCTGCCAATTTTCTTCCACGGGAGAAAAAAAATTACCTCCCGTGAGAGGTAAAATAAATTGGCTTCAGCTTGCTTCCTTGGTAGAGATATACATATAAGATCTGTGCTACCCAAGTACCCAATCAGTGTCTCTATCACTACTATAAAACAACAACAAACAACAATTTCCTTTTTGAACTCAAATGATCTCACCCACTTTTTTATATTCAAAATTTACTCAATCGAAACACTAAAATGCAATTGCACATGGGATGTCCTTCTGGTACGTCCCTGGGATGTACCAAGTACGAAGAAAGGATATCCCTAGGACGTCACAAGGATATTCCAAGAAAAAAAAAATGTAGGTCGAGTAGGGATTGAAGCCGGGACCTTCAGCTTATCAGGCACGCACCTTACTCCATTGGCTAATATACCTTCTGAAGATTTAACTGAACAGATTCATAAACAGGACTACAGAAACTGAATAAATACAACTTTGTTAGGATTTGGGTATAATTATTATCATTCTTGGGTGTTTAAAAATGAGGGGCAATATGCATTTTCTATTTCTGTTTGCGAAAAATGGTCATTTCTCAAGAAGACTATATTCTATATTTTCATTACAATTATTTTAATTATTTATTCAATGACTGAATGGATATCAGATATTCCAGGGATACGAAAAGGATAACCTAGGGATGTACCGGGCGGGATGTCCACTGGACAACCACTGCGGGACATCCCCTGGATGCCCCAATCATGTCTTTGTACCGCGGGACAAAAAAGGGGCGTACCTAGGACATCCCTGTGTCGTTAGCGGTTTCAATAGGTACACCCATATTACCATTTATATATATACATACAATATAGCTTGATTGGTTTCAGAGATATACAGGGTGTCAAGATTTTAAAACATTTTTTTTACTACTTCTTGGGTATATTTATTTCCAATAAAACTTACATGTTGATTTGATTCAATGAGTTATACTACTATTAACGTCAGTAGCATATACAGGGTGTTATTTAAGTACGTGGCCAAACTTGAAGGGGTGATTCTTTGAGTGATTCTGAGACGAAAAGTTCATATAAACATAGGTCCGTTAATGCTTTGTTTTCAAGATACAGGGTGTCAAAATTTTCAAAAGAAATCGTTTTTTCGTAAATATCTTAATAACCCTTCAACCGATTTTATTGAAATTTGGCAATGTTATTCAAGGTCGTAAAGGGCTAATTTAACCCTAACTATATCAAAATTATCATGTCCAGTGGCGTCCCGGAAGGCACTGTAACCAATATTGTTGACAGAAAAAATGTGCGCCACTGATTTTTTTTGCAATTTTTGTATTTGTTTCACATTAAGCAACTGAAATTACAACTTTTTTATATCTAGAATTTTTTTCGTATTTTCCTTTTTTTTGAGAAAAAAACATAAAAATCACTTTATTGCACATCCCTGTGACAACACAATAAAACATTTCAACTACTAAACCATCAAAAACTGGGGTCTTACTAATATTTTTTCATATTAATACTCTATTCTAGTCTTGGAATTTTCTATTAAAATTAATGCAATGAAAAAACAAAAAATATGTATGTATGAATTGCAGCACTTGCCTTCGGCTCGTCACAGGGATGTGCAATGAAGTGATTTTTATGTTTTATCTCAAAAACAAAGCAATATACGAAAAAAATTCTAGATATAAAAAAGTTGTAATTTTAGTTGCTCAATGTGAAACAAATACAAAAATTGCAAAAAAATCAGTGGCGCACATTTTTTCTGTCAAAAATATTGGTTACAGTGCCTTCCTGGACGCCACTGGACATGATAATTTCGATATAGTTAGGGTTGAATTAGCCCTTCACGACCTTGAATAACACTGCCAAATTTCAATAAAATCGGTTGAAGGGTTTTTAAGATATTTACGAAAAAAACGATTTCTTTTAAAAATTTTGACACCCTGTATCTTGAAAACGAAGCATTACCGGACCTATGTTTATATGAACTTTTCGTCTTAGAATCACTCAAAGAATCACCCCTTCAAGTTTGGCCACGTACTTAAATAACACCCTGTATATAAAATGACCAAGAACTACATGTTTGTATATATGTGTGTAAAATTAATGAAAAAACGAGTTTTTCTGAAAACTTTTCGACACTGGAAATGCCCATTCTGTATATATAGGTACGTCACAAACTTAACGGTTTCACATAATAATGTAAGTATACATGGCTTAGAGATGGTCTGGGAAAAATGGACGTCGACAGGACGTCCCTGCAACGTCATGAAACTGACGTCTTATTTTACCCATTCAAGTGACGTTCACTCGACGTCGAGATGATGACTTGATTATCACGTCATAGAAAGTACGTCATAGTGACGTCATAATTTGGTGTGTGACGTCTCTCGGGAAAATCGCCAATTATCCCAGACAGCACCAGATAGTCCATGAATCTCCCTATCATATTCCTTTTGGAATATTGGAATATTCTATAAATAATCTGGAATATTCCGGAATATCTGTGGAATATTCTCTGAATATGCGAATGGGAATTCCTCAGATAATCATAGAATATACCCAAAAGAATATTCTATGTTGAATGTTCCTGGAATATTCCAATAAACATATTCTAAAATAAAAAAAATGACCCAAAAGTAGAGATCGAACTCGTGACCTCAAGACTATCAGAGCAACGCCTTGACCACTAGGCCAGTAATCGAATTGAATAATGTTATACATATCAAGTTCTTGTGAGAGCATTGTTCGAAATCGGATCATAAACACTTTTTGTTTCAAAATCCCCTTACATCAAATTGATGTTCGATACTTACATCTCTGAAATAATAAATGGTATTTATGTGTTGAGAAACATAGGAATATTCATGGAATATTTCATGAATATACACCACAGAATATTCAGTTGAGAATATTTCATGAATATACCGCACAGAATATTCAGTTGGGTATATTCCATGAATATACCGCACAGAATATTCAGTTGGGTATATTTCATGAATAGACAACAAAGAATATTCAGTTGGGAATATTCCTGGAAGATTCATACCTGAATATTCCCTGAACATGTCCGACTATTCACTTTGGAATATTCCTTTTAGATGTTTCTGAGGCATGTATATATTCTAGGAATAATCGATGGATATTCGGAATATACTCCTCCTTTTTAGCATATTTGGAGAATATTCTATGAATATCCAGTGCTGTCTGGGTAGGGACGTCACAGTGACTTGATCATTCGTCATCTGGTTGCCTGGGATATGCGAGAAGTTATCAAACATTTTTTATTTAGATTCTTGTTCGTTTCAGTGGTAAAGGTCATTTTGCGCCACCCTAAAGAAGTCTGGCAAATTAATACTAAAACACTATATTTTTACACTGCCAAAATGTTAAACAAGAAGTTAATTTGACGAATATTAGATGTCATATTCTCAAATAATGAAGTAGGTAACTCAACCAACGGTCGCGTTGATACTTATGGATCAGTTTGGCCACTTTAGTCCTTGTTTGAAGGGACTAACGGACACACTCTAGTCCCGGAAGTGCAAAATAGTCGACTAAATATCAAGAACTGTAAGGACTGTTTACTAGACATTGTTTGAGTTTCTATAGCAATTCAATTTGATCTGCAGAAGACAGGCAGAGTTGCTCTCAATGACAGTAAATATTGTTTTTCACTACCTACTAAGGATGTTATATTCTCAATATCAGCATGAACTCGTTTTGTACATTATTTCTATATAGATGGACATTGGACAATGGACAAAAATTTAAATACATTTTGTAAAATTGCTTTGCTGATCAATTCATACCATAAGAATTTATTGAAAGTGACGATTGCTATTGTAATAAGGGTCAAATTTCCAAGATACGTTGTATAAAGTAATGAAGATAGGAAGGTTTGTATCATAAGTTGACATCTGAGCTCTTTAGAATCAGAAGTGTCACATAGAGGGTTTCCCAGAATAACATTTGTATACTTCGGGAGGTAATCGACAGATGAAATTAAGAAAAATTTAATGTTCCATCGACATGTGTCCGAAAATACTTCCTAAAGAGTGCTACAGCCCTTCGAATGTAGGTCATCAAATGCAGTTTTCTTCAATTATACAGGGTGACATTTTAAAAACTTCTCACCCTCAATATTTCAATTTTATTTTCAAGGAGCACACTTGAAATGAATATTTTTAGCCCTCATGGTTCAACCCCTTAGGAGGGGTAGATGTTACCATTAGAACCTTATGTGAAAAGGGCGTCATGATACACCATTAATTTGAAGGGCGTTCAATTCTCTTTCCAACAGTACCCTAGTTCATGATTTTTTTATGAGCAGTTTCCGAAAAATGCCGTTCTAAATCTACAGAAAATTTTGAATGCATTTGGACTGAAAGGGTCAACACAATAATACCAACCTGAAAACCACGCATATATATTAGTCGAGATATCAGTGCAGGCATGTTCTAATAACTTTTTTCTACAAACGCTTTACAAAGTAGCCTTTGACGCTTTTAAATTCCAACACAAAGTTGACGTTTTCCCAGAAATGTCATTCTTTGACAGCATTTTGCGCTCGTGAGCGGAAATATTGAAAAAACGCTCGCACATCTCTGTTCCCCGAGGCATATAACCTCCAGAAATTTAAGAAGAACACCAATTCCTACCTTATTTTCCTTGGTTCTCACGATGTTCTCTGAACATTACAGGATATCCCTTTTCGTGGGAACCAGAACATAAATAAAATCTATTCTTGAAAACCCCCAATTCTCTCATGATGGAAAATAGTGACAGTGAACTATCAAACACACCTCCTGATATAGCAGGGAGCGCAAAAGTTTGAATCTCTTACTGGAGAAATCAAGAAAAAATACGATACATTCATAAATTGGTGCCACTCCGAGGAGATGAATAAGTATTCAGAAAACGTTTTACTGGCTTATTTTGATGAAAAATCAAAGACCTTGAAGTCATCAACTCATTTGTCTATATATTAGATGGTACGTATACATGCTTGAATATTAAAAATAATATATATAATATATATAATAATCAATAAGTATCCGAAACTTATCGCATTTCTCAAGAAAATATCTATTGGATATAAAGCGAAAAAAATCCAAAACATTCACCGCTGAAGATATATATCAACAAATTTTCACAAGAAGCTCCCAATGAAGAATATCTGTTAAAAAAGGTGAATTATACTTTATATTTAAACTCTTTGTCATCATCAGAAAGACAGTGTATCTTTATTTTATTGCATCAATGAGTCATGTTCAATTTGATTGCAGAGTTTATTGTACCATGGTTCAGAGGTCTGAAGCTCAGGTTGCCACGCTGGTGGTCCAATTTCAATTCTCGGTAGGTCCGACATTTTTTTTCTGGCTTGTCAGTTATTTTAAGTTTATTTTGTTTTCTTGGGACAAATGGGATAATTATGGATAAGAACTATTTCCATCGCTCATACTTTCAGGGCAGTCATTTCCAAAAGCTACGTTTGTAGAAAAAATCTTGTGTGTATTTCGAGCACAAAGTGTCATTGCCGCTCTCCAAAGATTACCGCGCTCCGCTCCGCATCGCGCGGTAACTTTCTTTGTCGAGCGGCAATCTATCACTTTGCGCTCTAGATACACAAATAGCTATTGTAAGTTTAAAACGGCATTTTTCGGAAACTGTTCATCGAAAAATGAAAAACTAGGATATTTTTGAGAAGAAACTTTAACGCCCTTCAAAATGATGTGCATCTTGACCTCTCTTTTCATATTTGGTTCTAAGGGTGTAACATCAACCCCCCCTAGGGGGTTGAACTAAGAGGGCTAAACATATGCATTTTAAGTGTCTTCCTCAGAAATGGAATTGACGTGTCCTTTTGATTTCTCAAATCATTTACCAAAAGGAAGATATAATCGGGTGGGAAGTTTTTTGACCCCCCTTCCCATTTGAGATTCTAAGGGTAACATCTACCCTTCCTAGGGGGTTAAACCAAGAGGACTAAAACTAATCATTTCAAGTGTCCCCCCTTGAAGATAAAATCGACCGGTTTTTTCGATTTCTCATATTATTATTCACTGTAAGGAAGATACTGAGGGTGAGAAATTTTCATAATGTCACCCTGTATATGTTTCCATTCATCCCAGAATCACGAAATTTTGATCTTACAGATCGAAAAAAATGTAGAATATACATGGGGGTGCGGAACTCGTAACTGATGCTTTAAAATTTCACATTGTCAGATAGTTCTGTTTCATAAAAGTTGAAACGTGATGTTGATTTGTTCAGAATATGCTTAATTCTACAAACTTATTCACTAAAGGAATCTTTATTGAATATCGAAATGAAAAGTAACAATTTTCTCGAAAATGGTTTCACAGCATTCTAACAATAAGAGTACCTGTTCAACTCTTTCAGGTACAGGAATTTCGAAATATAACACCCCCTAGATGTAGCTTTATTTTTCTTCAGATTTTCAAGAGATTCATTGATAAACTAACTCCAAAAGTCTGAAAAGATACGAACAAATATGAAATAATTTCAGAATTTTCCAATTTTTACAAAAAAACGATGGGTCAAAATCTAACCCACCATTCCATAAGGTGAAAGATTTCATGAGAGAATCGACTCATTTCAAATCACGTCTGCAATCATGTTTTGTTCTTTGCAAGACAGAGTGGAACACACAAGCAGTTTGTTTCAACTTCCAAACTTTCCTGAATTGCAAAGAAATGAAAAAGCAAATGAATCAGTCCGTGCTTCATAGTGTATTTTCAATCAATAATTTTGTACTCTTCAAATCGTATAAAACGTGAAATTTTTGTATACAGGGTGGATCTAAATAACACCGAAAAAATTCAAGGGGTGATTCCTTGTGATATTCTAGCAAATAAAGCTCATATAAACATGTGTCCTAACTTGCTCCGTTTTTGAGATACAGGATAACCCCCCCTGTATCAGCTTTCATGGTGCAAAAATTCAGTATGGTTGGACACTGAGTATGTTCCAAAATTTCAAAATGATTATAATTGAAGTTATTGAGTAATCTCAATGGAAGTCTTGAAAACAAAGCCTGTATTAAAATTTGGAGTCAAATCGGATTTTTATTGTTTCCTCAAAAATTAAGCTAGATACAAAAATTACACAAAGGATAAAAAAGTTGTTATTTCAATAGTTCAATCTAATAAAAATATGAAACTCAGAAAAACCGGTGGCGTACAATGACATTCACCATAAATATCGATAAAACCCACTGTGACGCCACTGGAAATATTATTGCGAATTTAATTGCACCAGAAGAAGCCTCATATTACTATCAATTCAACAAAATCACAACGTTTTATTGAAATTGATGAAAATACAACTGAGTAATGAAGAAAAAAACTATTTTTCATGGAAAAATCAATACCCTGTCTCTCGAAAACGAAGCAATTGTTAGGACACATGTTTATATGCACTTTATTTCCTTATTTGGATACGCCCTGTATATTGTTCACTTTTAATCAAACAAACTCAACTTGTGATACATGATTGAATTAAAACAACAATCTGGATTCAAAGAATTAAAATATTTTCCATTCGAAAAGAAAAAAAAAGTTATTTATACAGGGTCTTCAAAAGAATTTCCAATGTTCACGCTCTCCAATGGAAGCGCCTTGAAAAATGTGCTATTCAAGACTTGGAGAAGGAATTGGAAATCAAATGCTATGACTAATTATTGAAATGTCATCAAAAATGTTCGATTCCACATTTCAAATGATGACCAGCTTAAATCAAATACTTTTCATGAATTAAACGAATTGTGACGAATCGTCTTCTCAACAAGTTTTATTTGATGTGATAAATGCTTATCAACTGCCTAGATATTTAATACAAGTATAATATATAGGATCTATATAGCTATTTGAAAAATACCTTCAACCAATTTTGAAAAATGATCAGTTATATTATTGCCTTTCAAACCAATATTCCGAAATGAGAATTGAAGCTAAAGGATTTTATCTACTTGAGATTGTAAATATGGAAAAAATATACTATCTGTCACAGAATTGTGACGGGACAATTTATATAAGGAATTATATTTAGCTTTTTGTTATTTCCGTTTTGTTTTAGTCTTTCTATTATGAAATTTAATCAAGGAAATGTTGCTATCAATTTTATATATTCAATAAAATGATGAATTGTAAAATATTGTTTGAGTGTATCGAACCATACGTTAATCCACTATACAGTGTGTCCATTTAGTGCGTATAATTCTTCGATATCTCAAAAGCCATAACCAATAGAAAAAAACTTCGAAGGAAAAACTTTTTCAGTTACTCAAATTGCTTATTTCAAAAATATTTTCAATATTACTGGGTGTTTTTTAAAAGCGGGATGACTCGGAGACGAGTTTTTTTAAATGGAACACCCAGTATTGTTTATTCGGAATATATTCCGCCGAGGTTTACCTTCACATCGCTGTTGAAAAAATTGTAAATCGGTTACGGCGTTTCCAAGTTATATTTGATAAATCTATTTTTACCACTATTGAAGAGTCATGTTGAATTGGACATGGGTATATTCATTTATCCAAATTATGAAAATATTTTTGGCATACGGTAGTAGCAAGGTCTCACGTAAACAAATTCAGTAATTTTGCGACAAGTTCTTTAACAGGGTGCTCTATTTTGCATTTGGAATTTCGCAAGATTCAGATGGCATTCATTAGAATTTTTCAAATGAAACACCCTGTGTTTTTTTCACAAATTTATTCCGACATCTTTTACCTTTTTATCGCTGCAAAAAAAATCATAATCGGCTGAGGCTTTGTCAAGTTATGGATAATTTCCTTATTTCTACTACTATTTCGGAGTATAATTTTTACGTCATAGTTCTTTCATTCAAATAATCAAATTTCTTCATTGACCATTCATATATTTTCTTTCAATGGGAACATTTGCAAGCTCTCCAACTTTGAATTTATATCAGAGTGGATTTGACAAATTGATCCAAAATGCTACTTTCACAGATTATTTGCAGACAACGATTTAATTTTTCGAAGTACACTTCTATTATTCGTGTAATGACCTGTCAAACATCGCCACAATCAAATAATATCTTGAGTTTATTTCAAATTTTGCTGAATTCCCTCCCGAAACCCGCGTGGTAAAGAAATATCATATGCATGTAGAGTTTGCCTTCTTCAAGTTTGATGGAGATTTGGATTGTGGGAATAACGACAATAAAAGTGGTCCAAATTTCAATGAATTGTCCTTATTTTCGCAATTCAAATCTCCATTGTTTGTATTGTAGAAGTTGTTTCAAAGGCAGGCGTTTTGCTTTTGGCATGTTTGTTACACATAGGTACATATTATTTAAATCATAAGTAACAAGATTACGGAATATTTCAAATTTTGACAATGCTTATATCGCAAAGATACCTGAATGATCTATGTAGAACCTCGAATGTCATGTGGCAAGCAATATTCCCACAATCAAACCAAATAAAGGACCCATGCCTCATAAGTTGCCCTGATAGATAGTGATAAACATAAGGAAATTACTCTTAACTTGAAAACAACGCAACCGATTTCAATTTCTTTTTCAGCGATGAAAAGGCGAATGATGTCGAAATGAATCTGTGATGAAAAATACAAGGTATTCCATTTGAAAAATTTCAGTGAACGTCGTCTGAATCTTACAATATTCAGAGTGTTAATTTTAGCACCCTGTAAAGGATAATCTCGCAAAATTACTGGATTGGTGTACATGAGACCTTGCTACTACTGTATGCCAAAAATCTTCTCAAAATTTCAATAAATGTATATACCATACCCAATTTAACATGACCCTTCAATAGTAGTAAAAATGGGTTTATCAATTATAACTTGGCAACGCCGCAACCAAATTCAATTTTTTTCACAGCGATGTAGAGCTAAACCTCAGCGGAATGAATTTTGAATAAAAAATACTGGGTGTTCTATTTGAAAAAACTCGTCTCCGAGTCCTCCCGCTTTCATAAAACACCCAGTATTGTTGAAAATATTTTTGAAATGGAACCTTCAATAACGGAAGAAATTTGTTTCCAGAAGTTTTTCTCTAGTGATAAAGGATTCCGAGATATCGAAGAATTACGCACTAAATGGACACACTGTACTACACTTGTACAGGTTGACTGACAAAAAACACCCCAAACCATGACTATCCGATTTTGAAAATCAAAAAATCAAATGAAATGATTCCTCAGATACTACAAGGTGACACTAACAAATCCGCTACGCGTCGGGAGACAAAAAATAACACCGAAAAAATTCAAGGGCTAATTCCTTGTGATATTTTAGGAAATAAAGTTCTTATGAACATGTCGTGTCCTAACTTGCTTCGCTTTCGAGATGTCTTTTCATAAATTTCAATAAAACCTCGTGGTTTTGTTGATAGTAATATGGAACTTCTTCTAGTACAATTAGATTCGAAATTATATTTCCAGTGGCGTCACAGTGGGTAAATTTATCGATATTCATGGTGAATGTCATTGTACACCACTGGTTTTTCTGAGTTTCATATTTTTATTAGATTGAACTATTGAAATAACAACTTTTTTATCCTCTGTGTGATTTTTGTATCTAGCTCAGTTTTTGAGGAAACAATGAAAATTCGATTTGACTCCAAATTTTATTGTAGGTAGGTAGGTGTTTTCAAGACTCCCATTGAGATTACTCAATAACCCCAATTAGAATAATTTTGAAATTTAGGGGCCTTCTCAGTCTCTATCCATACTGAATTTTGGCACCATGAATGCTCAAACAGGGGGGTTATAAATAAAAACAATCAATTTTTCCAACTTCAACATCGTGTATCTCAAAAACGCAGCAAGTTAGGACACTTATTTATTTCCTAGAATGTCACAAGGGAACACCCCTTGAATTTTTTCGGTGTTATTTAGATATAGTTACAATTAATAGCGGCGCTATAGCCCGGGGACTTTTTCGTCAGTCAGCCGTATATCCAGTCGTTTGACCCAGCTGAACCTTTTTGTTACCAATTTATTTTAGAAATCGCTCATGCCCGAAAATCTTAATTATAATGGGATATAAAATATTCCGTCATTATAGTGTGTCATCAACTTCAACACCTACAGGCTCCTCTATATCAGAATATCTAATAGAGACTACCATATTTGTGATACCTGATGTAGATAGATCTTCTTTATTTAATAGGCCTTTTCATTTAAGATGACAAATGACTATCTCTATTTACATCTCGCATTCAACGACAATAATTAAATTATTATAATACAATTGAAATACACCAAGAATATAGAAACGGAAATACTATGTTGTTATTGTTGTTTCTCAATGAGGAATGCCCATGGTGGTTAAGACTGTTCACATTTGGCAGAACGTCAATAACTTCAATAAATATTCTCATTCCACGGTATGGGATCTTTTGGAGGATATTCAATTTATTCAAATTGAACAGATATACAATGGATGAGCAATGATCAGAATGTGGCTGAATGATTGAATCATACACAGTGATATTTGTCGGAACATTGGGGACATCCATAAATCATGCGTTCTTGGTACCGCGGACATCCATAGAACGTCCGTGGAAAGTACAAATGTCGCGACTTCTCACTAAAAAAGATATCCCTCAAGGATATACATCGGACCTCTTTGGGAACATTCATTGAACATTCTCTTTTTGTACTGAGGTCATTCATAGGACATCCTCCGGAACGTCCAGAGGACGTGTTCTGGAATGTCCATAAGACGTCCTCTAGAACGATCATGACACGTCCCTGGACTTCCATAGGACGTCTTCTGGGATGTTCATAGGATGTCCCTGGATGTACGAATTAATCTTAAATGAATTCGAATTTATTTGAGTCTCCCTAGGACCAGATCTTGCATAACAGATGGGAATATCCAGGTGAGTTGGTGATCTGTAGGAGGTCTTCAATAGATCCTGAAGAAGGTTCCCAAGGATGTCCAATGGACTTGCGTAAAGGCGCGGACATTGACGTGGAGTATTCATAGCCTACGAGCAGTCGATCGTCGGCGATGTGTAAGTTAACGTCCTCGCAGGGATAACAAATCTCGCGTACCGACTGGGACATCCGTGAGACGTTATTCCTAGGACATAGAAAATTATCATTCGCTTGCGTGAAGAACATTTATATAGGATGTCTATCTGAAGTCCTGATGCCAATAATGTATACCACCGATTGATGTCCCTTAGGACACATTCCGAATCGTATCCAGAACATTCTGAGGAGGAATTTTCTTGTACCTACTTCGATGCACATACGGATTATCTATAAGGGTAAAGTTATAACAGTTCATGTACCAATTCGGACATCTGATGGATGTCCCTAAGGAACATTTCGGGTGTTATATACGATCCTGGAGACATTGAGGTTGTCCGTACAGAGATATTTGAATGAAAGTACCGTCCGGGATATTTCATGGTTGTTCTAGAAGGGACATAAGACCTGAATTCATTGCAGAAAGTGTACTACTTGGGTCATCCGATGGATGTTCCTAAAGAAACGTTCAAAATTATATCCCATCAGGGACATAATGCTACAGACGTCCTTGCATGGACAGTCTACTATGTGTACCACGTGGAACGTCTAGACTCTAGAGGATGCTATTTCTAGGACATTTGAAATGGTGTTCCAGCTCGGACATTCCATGGACGCCCTAGTTCGAACATTGCATGATACGTACGGGATGGGACGTCCCAAGGACAATTATTTGAGGTCTGGGATATTTGTACTTGAATATAGGGGAAGGAAAGCCGATCGTGTATTGCTAATCGAAAAAAATCACTATTCAGTGAGATGAACATCAGCGTGCTAATACAGTTTGAAAAATTCGATTTTCATCTTTTAACTTCACCACCGTGTATCTCGCAAATGGAGCAATTTCGGACTGAGGTGAGTTACTTCGAATCGGCTTATTTTGTACATACCTTTCAGGGACACCCTGTATAAAGGACATACAAACATCCATTTTTATACAGGGTGTCCCGGAATTACATAGAAAGATTTCAACCATAGATTCTAGAAACAAAAATAGTGAAAAAATTTCATATACACAGGGGTCCAGAAATGGCTCCCTGAGGGGTTATAGTTAGATCTAAAGGAGTGCTTGAAATTATGGTTTCATGGGAATAGTCTAGAAAGCCCCTGTGATGAAATAACCAAATTTTGTACAGATACCTTACTTTTTGTGCCCGATTTGAAAATGTTGAGAATTTGCGTAAATTTTGATCAGGGGCGTGCGAAATAGGTAAGGCTAGGGACACTTTTTTCCTTACTTTTTTGTTTATGCAATTTTCGGCAGTTTGACAAGAAGATATAGAAATCTAATTATTTTTACCCAAAATGATACTCTTGTTCAGTTTTGTTTGCATTCACCATTTTCGAGATAATTCGATTTTAAAATTCAGCTGCATGATAAAAATACTGCTTTTTCCTACCCCCTAGGTGTAGATAATGCATTTTCTCGAAAATGATGGTTCGATGAAAAATACTCATTCTCTTCAGATGAACTTTTGATGTTTGATCAAAAATAAAAGTGCAATAAAAATACTACCCTATTGAGAAATAATATATTATTGTTTAACGAGCACGGAATGATTGTGATTTCTCAAGAGAATGAAGTTTGCAACATGAGCCATAGGCGAATGCTGCAATCATTCGAGTAGGAAATTAGCATTCCGTGCAAGTTATACACTATAATTTTTCTACGGCTATAATAGGTAGCAGCATGCGTAATTGCTTTACAACACACATTACGTACTATACTTCACCTACTGCCATATAGTTCATCAAAAAAGTTTGGACAAACAGTCTGAATTATAATTCTTGACAGTTATGTCATCCGCTGTTGACGGCGATTACGCGATCATGACATACCTATATAACAGATCAAGAACTCAACACCCCACAGCTCAGAGCACGGCCACAGAGCACGGCACACAAACAGAGAATTCTCATACGAATATGATATAGTAGTTCTTCGAAAGTGGAATTTCAATGTTACTAGCGGGAACGCAAGTTTCCTAACTTCACGAATGCTAAGATCGAAATGACGCCGTGGACTCGTGGACACTGGACAGTGATCGCGTTGGGCGTGGGTACTCGAATAATACCGGAGATGTCCGAACGGAAAAGAGATCTATAACTACAGGTGAGCTGTCATCTGCAACAATCGACTTGATAGATTGTCTTTATTGATGAGTTCGCTCAGAGCAAGTGATCTTATGTCAGAAAAATAATTTAATAATAGTGAGTATTCGTTAACCTAGCACTAGTTTAGTGTTCACTTAGAATTAGCGAACTCTAAGTACATATCGACTTGGTTGATTACCAACAAGTGTTCTGATCACTTACAGCAGAAACTTCGATGCAGAAATATGGTTTTGCCTACTGTAAGTACCATATTTTCCTACCGTTGGTGAAAATGTTCTTGTCACAATCGACTTCTTTTCAAGAAAACAATTTACTTGGCCGAGTTTTCTCAGTGTACTGGCGGAATAAACGAAAACTGTGCGATGTACTTACTGTGCGTAAAGCGCTTCTTATTGAGGCTGTATCTCGTGTTTGGCATTTCATCTCTGTTGGCAGGTTATAAAATGTCACTTTTGATAAATTACTTTTTTCCCGTGGGAAAAAAGTGAGTACTTTTTTCCCGGATATATATACAGGGTGTTTCATAATTGAATGCTGATCCTCAAGGGTGATAATCCTTGGATGATTTCAAAGAGAAAAGTTCATATTAACATATGTCCTAAACCTCTTAGTTATTGAGCTACAGGGTGATGAAATTTCGAGAAAAAAATGAGTTTTTCATCATAATTTTTTATCACTCTTAGATATTGTTATGATATTTTGTATACACCTTTTCATTATTAAGGAGTATTCTTTCACGTGGAAGATATTCAAAAATTCTAACCAGTGGCGTCCGTACGGGGTTTGAACTGACAATTTTTGAAGACAAAAATAGTACGCCACTGATTTTTCTGAGAATCAATTTTTTTTTCAATTCTCATTTATTTTGGAGCAAATTTGGTTTCTGAACTCACTTCCATACAGAGTACCGTTTTCGCGTAAAAAAATAAAAACCAAAGAATTTTGTTCCTTCAGTTCTTGGATATTGTTTTTGGTAATTCAGTAGACACCCACTATAAGTGGAAACACATTTTGTTTTTTGACGAAAATCAAACTTTTACTTTTACCAGTGATGTCCTCGTAGACCTGATATTGAATGTTTAGTTTAAGAAAACGCTGTATGCTTCTGATTTCAACACCCTGTAGCTCAAAAACTAAGAGGTTCAGGACATATGTTGATATGAACTTCTCTACTTAAAATCATCCAAGGATCATCGCCCTTTAGGATCAGCATTCAATTATGAAACACCCTGTATATCACATATATATACACTGTTGATGGCTTTTGTTGTGCTATAGTTCCGAAAAATGAGTCAATAATACCGTCTCCGAGAAAGAACTGCAAGTCGCTTTATCTTCCATTCGACTCCGCGGTTACGTATATTACTGAACAACCACTAAATTCGCAATTTTTTGAAATCAAATCACAGAATTAGACTGACAGAAGTGACATCAGATATTTAATTACTTCAAAAGAATGATAAAGATGACTACAACGCAGGTGTCCCTACTGTTAAAAACTTAAAATTTCACGTCGATAATTTTCAGATTTCAAAATAATGTAATAACCTCTCAATATTGATTCGTCTTTTCTTCTGTCACAGAAAAAAATAGTGTATTATACATGGGAAAAATATTAGATTTTAGCTCACGGTTTTTTGTCTCCCTCCGCTACGCGTCGGGAGACACCACAACCTGGAGCTAAAATCTACTACTTTTTTCCCTTGTATAATAAATAAATATAAAAATGGCAAAGGCTTCAAATAGACATTATATGATTACATTATTGACACATTGAAGCTCATATTTCAAATAATGGCGAAGATTCTTAACGGCTGATTTGAATTTTGTCCTCGAAGTAGCTCATTGAAATAACACAAACTAAAGTGGTAAGTTGTATTCTAAATACCGTTGGTAATTAAATTTTCACTCCGAGAATAGGAATTTGAAGTACCCTTTATAAGTCCCCAAAGTGCATAATAGTTATTTTTGTATCTAGAGCGCGAAATGCTACTTTGGTGATCGAGATCTTATTTTCTAAAATAGTCGAGATGACCAGAGTATTTCGCGCTCGAGTTGCAAACAAATTTTTTTCTACAAACGTCAGAAAATACAGTTCTAAAGTAAAAATATGCTTAGCTTGATATAAAAAATAGTGTTGAACTGGCTTAAACGGCCTCCCCCTATTCTCCCTAGGTACGCACGATGTTCCACGAACATAATAGAAATTTCCGTTCAAAGAGATAAAACAAAGTTACTGTTGAACATTCAGTAATGAATGATTTCGTGAATGTTTGCTCGATTGAGGACCATAAAGTTGAAATATAAATATCTCATATATTTTACACAACAATGCGCGAAGTAGGTACTTCGCGCACTGTTTTACTTCGCGCATTGTTTTGTGCAAGGTATCATGGTAACGTAGGAAACTGAAAAAAAGTGTCACTTCGCAATTTGTTATCAATGCGCGAACCGTGTCATTTTTTGTCGTTTGTAGAAAAACATTCTTCGGGATTTATCGAATAGGATTTCAATAAATGGTGAATGCGCTGATTACATTCTTGCAGCTCATGTTTTAAAAAGTGGTGAAGGTGCTCAAAGACAGTTTATAATAATTATTCCATTCTTGAAGTAGCTGATTGCAGCGTACATACAAATGTATGTACGCTGCTGATTGAAAACATTACCTGGACCATGTCTGGACCTTAGAAAATTGGATTTTCATAAACACCAAAGGCTTTGTAGAAATTCGGATTATTCGAAGATTCAGAAATGTTGTTTTGAACAGCTTACTTGAAAAATCATTCGAACTCCAAAAAATTCATGAAATTACATAGTTGTTGATTTTTGAATGTATTTCAATTTGTTACTGCACGGAAATAAAAAAATGATATGTAATTTTTTTCTTTAATGTATGTTCTAGCTAGAGAGACATAAGGGTTCCATTTGAAAAAATTAAATCAGAATCTGAAATAATTCATCGATAAGTCACACACATTTTTTTTTTTCAGAATAAATTATGAAAGAATATGTTCCTCTCATTGTGAATACCTTTGACCACATCTCATTTATCCACGAGGTAAAACAAAATAAAACTTTGAATTTCAACATTTTCGAAAACATGACATTTGACATTGAAATTGCACTCGATTTGACCTGTTGACCTAGAATATGTGAAAATATACAGGGTGTTCCGTTTGAAAAGACCAAGTTTCTGGTATTTCCAGAAAAACCGGAAGTCCGCCATATTGGATTGATGTGATCAAAACTTATATGGTTGCTTACAGGGGTGGCTCGATACCCCAGCGGAAAACAAAAATGATATGATATTTTTTCCTCAATGTATGTTCTAGAGAAACATGTAGGCCCATAGAAATTCCGTTTGGAAAAAATGGATATTTGATCAAAATGTGATGTGACACAACAAAATTGTTTTTCTGCAACCGACACAAAAGTCGTCCATTTTGATACCAAAATTTGCTCTTAAATTGACGTTTCTATTACTGTCACAAAAATAGGTATGTTGCTAGGCAACATATTTAGTTCCTAGGAACTAAAAAGGATCTACTGGACGTCATCAAGAATAAACAACATTGTCACGGTTGGTTATTTGGGTTGAGACGCATACCTGATTTGATCCCGATTTCAGCAGATTTGGCATTTCATACCCATGCTGGAGATATAAATACACCTTATTATAGTTTAGTATTGAAATTATAAACATCTCTGTTAAGTATTTTTGTTTGATCAGGAAAGCCTTCAAGATTCAAATACTTGCTTGATCTGTATTTCATTCGTTATTCTCGGGATGGATAACTTGTTTTTGGATAATCACGGCAAGCAATAGTTTTTAGTCTCAAACAACGATATTGTTTAGCTTCATTTGATTTTCAAGTCAAACACAGTATAGTATGGAGAGGAATGAATAATCATTATTATCAATATTATCCTCAGATCATTGTTGATATGCTCACTAGCCTAACATTTTCCACGTCTTGTCTGGCGCGGTATTTGCCATTAGAGCACCTGGTCCATACACAAATATGTCACTCTGTGGTTGTATTTATATTGAAACTACAATTCGAACATCCTAGGAAACCTAACCGGTAGAAATATTCTCACCACATGAATTATTTGTCAATATTTGTTGCATTGCATACATATGGCACGGCATTGGTGGTTTCTTCACATGTTTATTTGAGTTAATTGTTTCGGTTGCAGAAAAAATAGCATGTTTCATTCGGATCAAAAGTGACTTTGTTCGACTCGCAAATTTTGCTGTCGCTCGGCTTCGCTAAACGCTCCGCCTCGCAAATGCAAAATTCGCTTGTCAAACAAAGTGTCACTTTTGATCCTAATAAAACAATCTACTATTTTCAGAAAAAAATATGTTTCTCTAGTAGGTAAAAGAAAATAACAATTTTAATTTGAACATTTTCGAAAAAATGACATTTGACATAAAGATTACACTTGTTTTGACCTATTGAAATAGAATATGTTAAATTATACAGGGTGTTCCATTTGAGGAAACAACAGGCATTTCCGAAAAAACCGGATATTGGATTGTATTGTGATCAAATTCGAAATGGTTGCTCATAATACCTTTACTAAATTTCAGAAAAATCCGTTTACGAATGCAGAAGTTACAGGGGTGGCCCAATACAATGTGTCTACTAATCGAATTTGAAACAATGCTCAAATGAAAGATATAATTCGATGGCTTCGAGTGTTATTTCCAAAAGTTATTCCTTCAATTTTTACAGAATTTATCCACAACTTTACGAAAACACCTAATTGAATGACCGCCCTGTATACAAACCCTATATGTATTATACAGGGTGTTTCAAGAGTGAGAGACATCCTTTCGAAAGCACAGTCCTTGCATAAAAATGAGCCAAAAAGTTCCTATCAAAATGGGTCCGAAAATGCTTTCCAAGGGAGCTAAGCCTTTTTGAATATAGGACAGGTTGAAGACGTTTGTTTCTCTATAACCTTCAGACCCTTCGATATAAAATTCTGAAAATTGGTGTACGGTATAAAAAGTTGATAATAAATAAGAGTCTTTTGAGTCAAAAAGGTTGAATAGAATGTTATAGTTAAAAAGGGTTGTTAATTTTTCTGGTGACACTTACAGAATAATTTTCATCAATAAACGTACCCAAATCAGAAATTTTCAAAGTCGATTTCCTCGTACACACTACGCTTTATTGAATTGAACTAGGAGTGTTTTTCTTACGTGAAAAATCTAGAATTTAATTTTTTTCTGACAAAATCACATTAATCTAGAGAGTTAAAAAAAAGGAAATTTTTACCCTTACCCTCCCCCGCATGTAACGACCCTGAGTGAAATTTTGAAATTTAGAATTCAGAATATTATTGACCATCACATGTTTATACCATACACAAATTTTCAGAATTCAATTATGAAGGGTCTCAAAGTTGTAAAGAAATAATAATCTTCAAGGTGTTCCATTCAAGGACGTGAGTCCTTCAGTAAGTAATAACTGACTCATATTAATGGGAACTTTTTGCCTTATTTTTATGCAAAGATTTCTGCCTCAAGAAGATGCCGTCTACTCTCGAATCACCCTGTATTTTTGAATTCAGCATCCATGCTGAAGATTCCAAAAATTGAATAATTTATAGGGTGTTCCGTTTTGAAAAAAATGTCGCGGACATCTTAACTCAAACATGGATCAACCTGTATATTTAATTTCCCTTTATAAATGTGGCGAATCAAAAATATCGACTTGTTTCAGGATATTTTTCAGAAATAGATAGTTTTGCTGAAAATGAATTAATTCAGTACTTTACGAAAGCACTTTACCATATACATTCTAAATGAATACAAAAAGCTGAAAATCATTTCAAAAGTTAAGGTAGGGACATGTAAGCCGTTTTGATCGAGAATGAATAGTTTCGACACAAAAAAATCCTAAAATTGAAAAATCTCGATTCTGAACACCCTATATCTCTGTAATCATTCCTGCTAGACCCCAAGTGTGATGCATCGATGCAATCAGTTCTTCAGGAAGAATCTAAAAATGCAATAAAATACAGGGTGTTCCATTTGAAATAACAAAGTTGCTAGTTGTTTCTGATAAAAGTGGCAACACTGTATCGATGAAAATATTCTAGACGGATAGAGAATGTTCAAAATTTATCTGAGAATATTCATTATTGAAGCGAAGGTTCGTGAATTTGAAAAATGGCGGATGTTTTAAACGTCAGTCCGAATTCTATTCTAGAAGTTGGCCGTTGAAAACTTTTTTTGTGCCATATCCAATATAGGGTTGTTAACAATGGTTGAATGGTTGATGATATATGATAACATTCTTGAAGCTAATACTTCAAAATTGGTGGAGTTTCTCTACGACAATCTTGGATTCGATTCTTGTAGAATTGAAAATATTTTTTGGGTCTTACTATAACAAGATTTGAAAAAAATGGTGAATGGTGGTAAACTAAGTGATGGCCTACAATTCCTTTATTGAAGAAGCTGGCAAACATTTTTGCGGTCTTCTCAAAATCGACCTTTAAAAATAGGGAAAGCTCTAACGACATTTTTATGGATTTTGAAATATGGCGAAAGCTCAACAGGAATTTCAACAACGGCAAAGACATTCTATGATTGAATTCCATTCTTGAAGTAGCTTATTATGATCATCCTCTGGGCCTTATCAGACGGATTTTAAAAAATGACAAAGGCTCTATCTATAGCGTACTCTGTTGGTTCATACTTTGAAAGAATGGCGAAAGTTCTCAACGACAGTCTGAATTTTATTCTTGAATACGCTAATTGAAAATATTGTTTGAGCCTCATCCTAACAGAGTTTGAAAAATGGTGAAGGCTCTAGATATCCGCATTTAATTCAATTCTTGAAATGGCGATAGCTGAACGCTTTTAGACCGGCCCTTAGTGACAGATTTTCGGGTGTGATTTCACCTATATAGTATGTCTTTTGGAGGGTTTCGTTATGTATTTATTTCATGATGTAAAATAACTATTTATGAGAGAATTCTCCCGAGCTATTCAAGCATTGATAGTACATTACACACCAGGGGAAGAAAGTGATAATTTGTCGAAGGATTTAAGAACACTTCAGTCCCGAGGGTTTTATACTATTTTATACAATTCAGGATAGGTAAAACGTTGTAGAAAAAATAACGAAAAAAATTCGAATGCTACTAAACGATAGTTACTCTATTTCTAAAACATCACCGAAGGGGCTAATTGTTACAATTTCAACGACCCCAGTAGCTATGGTGTTCCAGATCATGATTGTCATCGTTAACTGAAAATCTTGGTGTGTTATGACAAGTAACTAAGTAAAACATAAATAAATAAATATTAGTCAAACACGCTACATCCATTGAAAGACGTTGATCGCGATGAAACAAATCGAAAAGACAGCTCAAGAAGCTGAAGGCCAATTATTACCAAGAAAATCTGGACAACAATATGAAAATCAGTTATCTGAGTTTATCAAATGGTGCAAATAACGGAACGTAGAAAAATGTACAGGGTGATTCACCATAAATGTCCCCCCCTCTAGCTCACTCATTTGAAACCGATTTGAAAATTTGAAAAATTATCTGGAATGATTCTTCAGAATTTTTTTTCCCGTTGCATCAGAAAATACAGGGTGCTCGAAACAAACAATCTACAGAGTATTACTTGATTTTTTCAAATGGAACACCCTGCATTTCATTGTATTTTCATATTCTTCCTGAAATGCTGCTTTCATCGATGTATCACACTTGGGGTCTAGCGGAAATGATTACAGAAATATAGGGTGTTCAAAATCGAGATTTATCAACTTTAAGATTTTTTTGTGTCGAAACTATTCATTATTGATCAAAACGGCTTCTATGTCCCCATCTCAACTTCTGATTTACTATCTACTGACATTTAATTGGAACATTTACAGGGTGGTTCAAGATTCAGAATTTTAACCACCCTGTATCTGTTCCAATCATTAAATGTCAGTAGATAGTAAATCAAAAGTTAAGATACGGACATGAAAGCCGTTTTGACCGATAATGAATAGTTTCGTCACAAAAAAATTCTAAAATTGAAAAATCTCGATTTTGAACACCCCATATCTCTGTAATCATTCTCGCTAGACCCCAAGTGTGATGAATTGATCAAATCAGCTTTTCAGGGAGGATCTGAAAATACAAAGAAAAATTGGGTGTTCCATTAAAAAAAATCAAATAGTACCCTGTAGATCATTTGTTCCGAGCACCCTGTATTTTTTGATGTAGCGGAAAAAAACTTTTTCGTTTGAAATCTGTACAAAAATAACTGAGCTAGAGAGGGGGAACATTTATGGTGAATCACCCTGTACAGAAGAAAAGGTACTGCTAGCATATATCTTGTGAAAGACAGAAAAGCTTAAAGCATCGGCATTGTGGTGCGTATATTCGATGATAGTAGCAAAAAATTGCCATCAATTGTTCAACACACATTTTGAGCGATTTATACGTTGAAAAAATAACTTCAAATTATATTTTGATTTCATGCAGACTTTAAACGTATGAAAAACTAAAAGTTGACTAGTATGTTGGATTCCTCTTTCCACCAGCTTTCCAATGAAGGGCCGTAAGTCATAGGGTTACATTAGAAAAATCATGTTCAGGGTGGTTTCAACTACCCCTGGAAGGATATTTTTTCGATATCGTTTACAAGAAGTAGATAAATACATTAAATCGTTGACGTAAGTCAGGAATTTCCAGAAAAAATATTTACTTCCCTGCTAATGAATTTATTCCAGTTAAAGTCTCCAAACTGTATATATACAACATAAAAGATACTGATTACGGAGGTGTTAATATTTTCTTCTATGTTCTTTATCAATTCACACGCTTTTATTATTTTATTTGCAATTTTTTTTAAATTTGGGTCTCTTAGGATATTGGGACAAAGCTATCAAATTATGCTATATACACTCACATGCAAAAAAAACGCAACAAGTAAATATTTGGTAAAATTTGAAGTCTCATAGTTTTTTTATTTTTACTTCAATATCCAAAATTTTTTCAGCAAACTGTGGATAAAATCATTAATTTCAACTGGCACATTCAGTATTTTGTTAAATGCTGGTTCATCAGTCATTATACAGGGTTAACTAGAAGTATGTTGATATACCCTAATTTCAAAACATCCTGTGGAATAATTTCGTGGTCAAATTCTTTCAAAATACCAATTTTTGTTAAGAACCGATCCTTTTCAACATTTTGTATTTTGGTTCAAGTCTTTAGGTGCACTAGTTGATTTTTATGAAGGAAATGAACTTATCATCAACGTTTACTTTGGAAAATGTTATTTTTTGAAGAGGTGGCTTTGCTCGTTGTTGTCCTTATGTCAGTTTGACAGTGAGATACCTTAAGGAACTCGAACCATGGTTTTAAGTGCGGAAAATTGCGCAAAAGCTGTCGCTCTTGTTGAAGATGAACGTAATTATGAATATGTTGCAATGATACTTCATGTTCATCGCTCAACCATCAAAAGAGTAATCAAACGTTTTAGACAAACTGGCAGAAATAAGCGTAGGGCAGGTAGTGGCAGAAAACGAAAAACGACTGCTATTGATGACATCAGATTACTGCATGTAAATACTCTGCGGGATCGTCATTTAACATCAGTGCAGTCTAGAAATCAACTTCAAGAGGTTCGAGGTACAAATGTTAGTGTGTGGACAGTTCGCCGAAGATTGAAGGAATTTGGTTTGAAAGCTTGCAGACCAGCAACGGGACCCAAATTACTTCCGCGTCACCGAGTAGCTAGACTGGAATTTGCTACTGAACATTTACATTGGAACTTGGGGCAATGGAACAATGTTCTTTTCACTGACGAATCCAGATTCTGCGTACATTCTCCAGATGGACGGAAAAGAGTATGGAGAAGGAACGGAGAAAGATTTGCAGAATGCACGTTCAGTCCCCATCTGAGTTATTGAGGAGGTTCAGTAATGGTTTTGGGCAGGAATATCCAGGGAGGCCTGCACTGAGTTGGTGGTCATCGATGGATCTTTAACGGCTCACCGATATATTGAAGAGATATTAAGCAATTACGTTGTAGCTTTTAGTGGATTTATCGGCCATGACTTTATCCTGATGCAGGATAATGCGCGGCCACATACAGCAATTTGTGTCACACAATACCTCGCGGAAGTAGGTATCAACAAACTGAACTGGCCAGCATGTTCGCCTGATCTCAACCCCATAGAGCATGTGTGGGACATGCTTGGTAGGCGAGTCAGAGATCGTGAAGTAGCTCGGGCTACCATAAATGAACTTCGTTTAGCCATTCAGGAGGAATGGCAAAATATTCCACAAGATGCTATTCGGAACCTAATTGACAGTATGAACCAACGTATGCAGGCAGTTGTGAGAGCCAGAGGTGGTAATACAAAATATTAAGCTGATTTTGTTGTAAAAAGTACGTTTCCTCATCAGGTTATTTAAGTTACAGTTGAACTGGTTTGTTTTGAAGTTTTATTTTTAATTTGAATTGAATGAGTTTGCATAAATAAATTTTGTATTAATTGTTTATTATTATAACTAAACAATATATTGCTGCCATTTCATTGTAACACTCATGAACTGAGCTGTCATACTGACATTATGGCACAATGAGCAAATCCATGTCGTCAAAAATAACATTTCTCAAAATTAGGTAAACTCTGTTGTTTGGATTTCCCTCTTAAAAATCAACTAAAGCAACTAAAGACTTGAACCAAAAAACAAAATGTTGAAAAGGATTGGTTCTTAACAAAAATTGGTATTTTGATAGAATTTGACCACGAAATTATTCCACAGGATGTTTTAAAATTAGGGTATATCAACATACTTCTAGTTAACCCTGTATAATGACTAATGAGCCAGCATTTAACAAAATACTGAATGTGCCAGTTGAAATTAATGATTTTATCCACAGTTTTCTGAAAAAAATTTGGAAATTGAAGTAAAAATAAAAAACTATGAGACTTCAAATTTTACCAAATATTTACTTGTTGCGTTTTTTTTGCATGTGAGTGTAGTTATAGGTCGTTATTGAGTGTGCGAAGTTTTAATCCGATTCGACATTTTGAAGTGGGTCAAATTCACCCATATCTCTGGATGTAACTATTCATACGAGTACTTGGCACAAGACACCGCAGCGTGTCTGGATGTAAAACTTTATTCGAAGAAATGAAAACAAACATTGAAAATTTTGGTGGCGGAACTTTAAAATTCTGGTGGTGGAACACCACCATTTTATTCAAGAAAATCACTTATCCTGAAGTTCCTGATCAGTATAATAAAACAGAAGAACAGTATATCAGTCCTTGATCAGTGTGCGGAGTTTCAATTCGATTTGACGTCTTGAAGGTTGAAATCACGTTCAAAAATTCCATTGATACAAACAAACAAACAGTGCTAAACCCTGAAAAAACGAATGCAGTGTTCTTCAAAACCAAATATAGGCTTGAAACTCCTACTCATATCCTTATGAATAATCAAAAAACTCCATTTGTAGAATACACTAAATCATTAGGAATAATCATTGATGAAACATTGAGCTTCGAAAATTATATTGATTACATTTCAAAAAAATTGAGCCAGGCTTGCTATGGCGTAAGAATTCTCTAGAAGAACTCTAATTTCAATATAACAAGAACCTTTTACTTCGCAAATTTTTATTCTCGCGCTCGCTATAGTATTATACTATGTGGAGGTAGTGGGGAGGCTGATAGGATTTTCAAAATTCAAGAAAGGGCAATTCGCATGATGATCAATCTGAAATACCATGATCATGCAGGGGTTACTTCAGAAAAGTTATGTGCATGCAAAACATGTTATATAATACCAATTCGATCAATATACGCAGGAAGATTCTCTTTGATGACTTTTGATCTAACTTTTTTGGAGTACGGTCACTAACCACATTTTCAAATTCCAATGAATGATAAAGACAAAGACTATTATCTATTTTTTTCAATTACAGTTTCATTCTTCTTGATTTTCGAGATATCTACAATAATGTAATAATTCATTCTGGTGCTTCTTCATAATTGTTTATAATATGATGTATCAGGATTATAATGTTTTGCGAGTTGTTATCTCATTTGTGTCGTGTTACTGACCACGATAATCATTTTGTCCGTAAACTACTCTAGCATAATATGATCTTGATCTTGATTTTTTTCACTCGAATAAAGTAATTTTGCGAGAGAAAAAAAAATCTATTTGGAAATTCATATAGTAATGATACTCCAAGTCGTCTCCACAACTTTTGATATCATCAAATCATAAATGGAAAAGGGGAATGTTTTGGATCTATAGATTATCCATTATCAGCCGATTGAGACCTTATTAATTCATGATAGCTAGAAAATGTTCAATCTGCCTATACAGGGTGATCCACGGTGGATGGAGAACGAAAAGACAGAACATTCTGAAAATTGGAATGCTTTGATAATTGAACATTCTCTATGCGTCTGAAATATTTCCATCAATACAGTGTTGCCACTTCTATCAGAAACAACTAGCAACTTCGTTATTTTAAATAGGGCACCCTGTATTTTATTGCATTTTCTGATTTTTGCTGAAGAGCTGATTTCATTGATGTATCACACTCGGGGTCTAGCAGGAATGATTACAGAGATATAGGGTGTTCAAAATCGAAATTTTTCAACTGTAACCCTATCTTTACTTTTGATTCACCATCTACTGGAATATAATTGAAAAAAATACAGGGTGCTTCAAGATTCAGAATTCTGATCACCCTGTATCTGTTTCAATTAGATGTCAGTAGATACATGGTGATTTCCACCATGAGAGAATAGTGAATCGAAAGTTGAGATAGGGACATTTGAGCCGTTTCGATCGAAAATGGATAGTTTCGACACAAAAAAATCCCAAAATTGAAAAATCTCGATTTTAAACATCCTATATCTCTGTAATCATTCCTGCTAGCCCCAAGTGTGATACATGGATGGAATCAGCTCTTCAGGAAGAATCTGAAAATGCAATTGAATACAGGGCATTCCGTTTGAAATAACAAAGTTGCTAGTTGTTTCTGATAGAAGGGGCAACACTGTATCGATGAAAATATTTTAGACGGATAGAGAATGTTCAATTATCAAAGCATTCCAATTTTCAGAATGTTCTGTCTTCTCGTTCTCCAGATACTTCTAATAGGCCATCCACCGTGGATCACCCTGTATACCTTCGGGAAATTGACAATGAACTTAAGTTCAGAAAACAAGTCAGAAAGTTTATAATTGTGAAGGCTCATCATAATTTGACCGAATTTCATCAAGATTCCTAACAATATATTTTATTTTATATCTAGATTCGAGTCTAGATTTATTCAATTTTATATTTAGACTAGCTGACCCGGCAAACGATGTTTTGCCTCAAACCCTATTTCTAGAAAATATATTTTTAGTTGAATATTCATCAACACACTTTTGTTATTTCATTTTCTACTTCTTTTTAGTTTGACTATCCATAAAGTCGTGTTCCTTGAGTTCTTCAAACTACTATCTATCCATTTTCTACTTCTTTTTGGTTCGACAATCTATCTCTTCAGTTTTTGAACTATACTATCAATTTTTTACTTCTTTTCAGTTTGGCCTCGAGTTTGTCTATATATTGAAGCGTGTTTCATTATAGTGTTCAAACTAATATTTATTACAAAGCTGGTTCGTCATATTAGATCCGCCATCTTGAATTTCCCAATTTTGAGGAAAAGGATCATAATCTCCGACCCCGAAAACCCCCAGCTTCAAATTTTAAATACGTTTCATAATCACAAAACTTGGCCGTCATATTGGATCCGCCATCTTTAATTGCCTAGTTGTTACGTTGGAATCATAATCTCCGACTCCGAAAATACCAGATACCAATTTTGAATAGAATTGGATCAGAAATAACAGCGTGTTCGCTATATCGAGTCCGCTATCTTGAATTTCTCAATTTTTACGAAAGAATCATAATATCCTACCATGAAAACACCCATATACTAACTTTGAATAGAATTGGAACATATATAGTTACAAAACCCGTCCGCCATATTGGATTCCCAATCTTGAATTTTCAAATTTTGATGAAAGAATTATAATTTGCGACGCCAAAATCCCCCAGATGCAAATTTTGAATGGAATCGGATCATTATATAATTACAAAAAACTCGCCCGCCATATTGGATATTACATCTTGGATTTCCAAATTTTGATGGAAGAATCATTATCTCCGAGTCCTAAAACCCCCAGATACCAATTCTGAATAGAATCTGATCATAATAAAAAAACTGGTCTGTGATATTACATCCGCCATTTTGAATTCCTGATTTCGACGAAGGAATCATAATCTCCGATCTCAAAAACCCCCAGTTACCAATTTTCATAGAATCTGACCATAAATACAAAATGCGTCTGCCATATTGGATCCTCCATCTTGAATTTCAAAATTTTGACGGAAAAATCATAATCTCTGACCCCGAAGACCCCCAGTTGCCAATTTTGAATAGAGTCGGATCATAATTACAAAACTCGTCCGCCATATTGGGCCCGACATCTTGTATTTCCAAATTTCGACAAGAGAATCATAATCTCCGACCCCAGAAACTCCCTGATACGAATTTTGAATGGAATCTGATCATAAATAAAAACTCGTCTTCCATATTGGATCTGCCATCTTGAATTTCCAAATTTCGACGAAATAAGCATAATCTCCGACTCCGAAAACACCCAGTTACCAATTTTGAATGGAATCGGTCCATAATTGAAAAACTCGTCTACCATATTGGATCCGCCATTTTGGATTTCCTATTTTTGACGAATAAATCATAATCCTCAAAAATCTCCAGATACCAACTTTGAATAATTTTGATGAAGAAATCATAATCTCCGACCTAGAAAACCCCCAGATACCAATTTTGAATGGAATCTGATCATAATTACAAAACTCGTTCGTCATATTGGATCCGCCATCTTGAATTTCCACAATTTGACGAAAGAATCATAATCTCCGACCCCGAAAACCCCCAAATACCAATTTTGAATGAAATCGGATAACAATACTCGTCCGCCATATCGGATCCGCCATCTTGAATTTTCGATTTGAAAAATATATTACTACCGATTCTCATACCTACCGAATACGCACAAAAAATTTCATATGAATCTGTCAAGCCGTTTCGAAGGAGTTCGACCACTAACACCGTGACCGGGACAGGAGAATTTGATATATTAGATTTATATTATTTTATGTCCTCATTTATTTTATTTCTACATTTCTGTTGTGCTCTAGTTTGTTAGTTAGTCATTGACGCACTATTTTGTTATATGATATTTATTTTTGTTTTTCAACTATATTGTGATAGAGCTCACTGCTTCAAATATGGTTTTTCTTGACTTATTTTCTTATATTTATGTATTTGTTTCCGTAAATCTTTGATCCTGTTCATTCAACCTATATGCTTTATCAATGAAAATCACCTTTCTTTCCACAATAAAGCAAATATTGATTTGATTTGAAATGACTGAACTTTTCATATTTTCGTGTTGATATTTCTCAACTCATTGTGCAATGTTTACATGACGAACTCTGAATGTTGTGACCGCTTGAATAACAACTTTCAGCTTTATTTTCATTTTATTTCAACAAGTTCAGTACCTGAAATTTCTGTATACCATGACAGAGAAGGAAAGTATATTCTTATGCACGAATTTATCATGAACGAGACGAAAGTTCCTGCAATTATTTACTCAAAAAGTAATTCCGATCCCCTCATTCGTATCCAGAATTCGGATACACCCGGATTCTTGCTCTCTCCCAACTAGATTTGATGATTACGGAAATAGGATTATAGATATTTATGAATGTTTGCTTCACAGTCAGTATAATTTCAATTTAACTTACCTAGCCACAATTTAACTTGTTAAATACATAATTGAGAATAAACAGTATATGAGTCGAGAGTAGAAATTAATTTTAAGATATGTGATATAATTTAACTTGGTAGGTATGCGGAGAGAAACGTGAAGGAAAATATTGGAGACATACGAATGCAAATTTTGTGTAGTCTGTTTCGATTTTGGTATCAATTCATTTAATGAACAACCTTAGGCTATTGAATTATTGAATGAACTCTCGATGTTTTTATGAGAGATAAAAACTAGTATCAATCAAAATAAATAGCCTATGATTGCCAAAGTCCAATGAATCCAAAATGGTTACGAATATAAATGTTATGGATGTCGTGACAAAAGATGTTCGTGTATCACATGGACAAAAAATAAATGGATTGTTTCATCCGAAAACCTCCAGAAAAATCACTCAAAGAAGGTCCGAATTGAAAAATCAGTTACAGCCACCCTGTATAATTTGAGGGCATGAAGATTCTTGAGAAATATCTCGCATCTGCCATGCAAATAATATTATGAATATTTCCCCTTAAATTTTATATACATAGTTGAGCAGTGTTATAGTGATACGATACGACCTTCAAAAATCCATGATAACGTCAGATTTTACAATAATTGTTACTTCATCTTGTTCCTAGTTCCAAGTATGAGGGGTCGCCAACCTTCAAAAATCCGCGACAACGTCAGATTTTTTCGTAAATAAAACTTCATATTTTTTCCAAGTGAGGGGTTGTCACCCTGTTTGGGAAGTTGGCGCGTCTAAATTTATGTGTGGACATGATTGAGCAGTGTAATAGTGGTATCATAGAACCCTCAAGAATCCCCGACAACTTAGATTCATCCGTAACCCAGGCAACCAGATGACGTTCCAGTGACGTCTTTTTTACGTCACTTGAATGAACAAGGTGACGTCAGTAGTTGACGTCGCATTGACGTGATAATGACGTGATAAGTCACAGCCCAATGACGTCATATTACTCACGTCGTATTGACGTCATTCACTCACCAAACTGTGACGTCCGACTGACGTCATAATGACGATTGAATTTGGCGATGATACGTAAAAAAGATTCCTTCAACATGGTGTGATAAACACCACTAGAGGATGACATTATATAATATTGATTATGCATTGTTGAGTCTGCTTGGTGGGTCCCTCCTGTGTCATGTTCATTCAATCGCCTAATCAGCAGCGCCATCCTTCAGTACGCATCTCCATCAGAATGCAATCAGTTACTCGTATTTGTATCAATTATTGTGTAGTTTGTGTCGGCGAGATGTAAGCAAACAAAGAATAGTTTGATAGCAATGGAAAGGATGTTGGCGAATTTGGCTTCACTTTGTTGAATAATGTATATTGATGCATTCTTTGTCAGCAAACAAAAATCTAAATTGCAAATTATTGAACAATTTCCTAAATGACGAAGCTCATTAACTTGGTACGTCACACCGACGTGATTTTTCGACGTCATAGATTCGTCACTGCAACGTCATTAGAGTAACGGTTTCAATATAGGTATACCTAAACAATCATTTTTATACAGGGTGTTTCATGAGCAGACTCACATAGCCAAATGGTTAATAGGGGAAATCAAGACGAGTTGATGTGTATATATGAAAACATTTTTTGACCCTCCACAACGAAGATACAGGGTATTATGTGAAATTGCTATATAACTTTGATGGTCGATATTACAGAAATGATTCGTCGTAATCTGCTGAAATTTGGCAGCGACGTACCTATACTGAAACTATTCAAGATAAAATATTATGGTAAAATTTTATATTTCATCGTTATGTCAAAAAAGTTCACTTTGTGACCACTTTTCTCAAAAAATTCCATCAGATTCAGAAAGATCAGACAAAATGCTATAAGAACTGCTCTCCAATTTACACGGCACACTTTGACCGGTTCAACAAAAAAATATGGAACAAAAACGTTCGAATGAATTTTCAATTTCGACCTGGCTGATAACTCTCAACTTTTAACTGGATTCGTGTAAATTGATTTTTTGTACATTTTTATTGTATAGAAATTGACAGAAGAGATTAGTACTGATTCTTTTATGATTTGACATGTTAGTTTCTGACCGAACTTCTAGATAGATATAATTACTCGTGACTCTATTTTATGAATTTATTATAAAGTGGGCCCTGTTTTTATTTTATGTAACATGACGTTTGTTGATAGGTAAACACTGGTAATCGAAATATTCTTACACTCTAGGTGCCACTTCATATTCCAAATGCTGAACAAGACGAAATGTTTAATACCATAGAATATTCCCAGACCCAAGAATACGTTGCAGTAAAACCTTCACGATGATGAACATTAGGAATTTTGAATAAATAGCAAATGCATATCCTTATATCACTTGCAGAAGTTTATCAATAACAAAAAATGTAGCTAAGTTTATGCGTGATGGCATAACTAATTTGATAAATCACCATAATATGGGCACATGAATCCTCATGTCGTAATTTCATCAGTTGAGTACTAGCCTAGTACCTACCTAGCAGTTCGGATTATCAACAAACGTCACGTCTCGTCACACAAATGAAAAACCGGACCTACTCGATATCTCACTTCAAGCGACACCCATAAAACAAAGTTCAAGAATAATAATATCTATCTGGAATTTCGATAAAAAAATATCGTGTTTTTTCTTCTCGTCTATTCTTGTGTCAATTACTATCCAACAAAAATGTAGGGAAAATCAATTTACATGATACCAGTTGAAAGTTGACAGTTATCAGGCAGGTCGAAACTTAAAATTCATTCGAACGATTTTGTTCCATATTATTTTATTGAACCAGACAAAGTGTGCCGTGTGAATTGAAGAGCAGTTCTCATAGAATTTTGTCTGATCTTTCTGAATCTGATGGAATTTTTCGAGGAAAGTGGTCACAAAGTGAACATTTTTGACATAACAATAAAACATAAAATTTTCCCAAGTCCGGACCTAGATATTTTTTTTTCATGATATGTCATCTTGAATAGTTTCAGTAGTGATACGTCGCTGCCAAATTTCAGTAGATTACGACGAATCATTTCTGTACTATCGACGATCAAAGTTATTTAGCAATTTCACATAATACCCTGTATCTTCGTTATGGAGGGTCAAAAAATGTTTTCATATGTATACATCAACTCGTCTTGATTTCCCCTATCAACCATTCGGCTATGTGAGTCTACTCATGAAACACCCTGTATATACATAGCTTGTTGGTTTGGTGGTGTTGAGATATACAGTGTGTCAAAGTTTTTCAGAAAAAAGTTTTTCTACTACTTTTCGGGTATATTAATAATTAGAATAAAACTTGTATGTTGGTTTGCTTTCATGAGTTATACTTCTGTTCCACATGATAATATATAAGTATCCATGGTTTAGAGAAGGTCTGGGAAAATGGACGTCGACAGGACGTCCCTGCGACGTCATGAAACTGGCGTCTTCTTCCATCTAACTGACGTTCACTCGACGTCGAAACGATGACGTCATTATCACGTCATAGCAAGTACGTCATAGTGACGTCATAAATTGGTGTGTGACCTCTCTGACGAAAAATCACCAATTAGGGACGCCACAGTGACGTGATCATTCGTCATCTGGTTGCCTGGGAATTGATACTTCATATCATTCCAAGTGAGTGGTTGTCACCCTGTTAGGAACAATGGAGAATCTAAATCCCTGTGAGGATATGATCGAGCAGTGTAATAGTGATACCATAGAACCTTTGAATTTCCCTGTCAACGTCAACGTCGAATATTTCAGAAAATCATATTTCATATATTTAGATAGAAAATCAAATGGTTTAATCACTTCCTATTGAAAGGAGTTTCGAAATCTCTCGATATCGCCTACTTAGTAAAAATAACGAGGTGTGGGAGAATCTAGTTAAATTTCCGAAGTTGCGAACCAAATTTACAGACATCATGACACATTCATTGAGTTCACATCTCCATTTTCACAATTTTTTTTTGTAAATGGAAACGGTGCGTTATATTTTCGACTTTCAATGGTGAATTCATGAACCACACGAAGTCCTAACTCAAGAAAATTCTGTGATATTAGTTTATTTACTCACTTTTGGTACATAAAATGAAAGGAATGTTCGGAATTACAAATAAACCTCACACACAATACAAAGTCAGTCCATGATGAAAGCACAATACACTCACTCAACTTATATAATATCAATACCAGCCTAATGAACTGCTAATGCTCTTATAAATTATCATTCATAATAATTTATAATATTCTTAATTGGAATTTGAACAAATAAATCATGAATATCTCCAGAACTTGAAACGTGACACTAGTGACATACAGTGTCATTCATAAAGTCGGCATCATATGGGAAAAACTTTTATTAACGACTCATTTTGGAATTCCAGTTGGAGTTTTGTTTCAAAAAAGATACAAAACGGCCTACTCAATCGGGGTCACGTGAATTTCGCTACATGTCAAAAGTGACTTTTTTCAAATTAATCGCTGAAAGTAGGCTTATTTGATCGAATATCGAAAAAGTTTACTTGAAAAAGTTGTTTCTATTTAAATTTTACACATGCTTCTCGAATTTGATCTTTCTATTGCAACTTTTATATTCTGATTTTTTTTTTAATTTTTCAAAATTTCTGTAATATTTGAAGAATTGTTAATTCCACGAAACTACTTCATACCAGTAGCTTTTTCATGCTAGTTACTTCCAATTACTTATTATCACTGATTATGGACAGAAATATAATTTTCTTCAGAAAATGATAATCCGCTTCCAAATTCTGTTATGTTTGATGCAGAGTTGATATATCGTCAAGTATTTAGAAACGTATTAGTATTAGAAACGAAATAATGAATTTGAATGTATTTCGTTCCTGAATGCTTGACTCAAACATAACAGAATTTTGATGTTATGTTTGCATCAAACATGACTAAATTTTGAAGCGGAGATTATCATTTTCTGATGAAAATCATATTTTTGTCGATAATTAGAGATAATTAGTAATTGAAAGTAAGTAGCATGATCAAGCTACTGGTATGAAGTAGTTTCATCGAATTTACAATTTAATACTACCGAAATTTCGAAAATTTTCAATAAGTATCAAAATCTAAAAACTGTGATAGAAAGATAGAATTCGAGTCACATATGTAAAATTCAAATAGAAACAACTTTTTCAAGTAAACTTTTTCGATATTCGAACAAATAAGCCTACTTTCAGCGATTAATTTGAAAAAATGTAACTTTTGACATTTAGCGAAAGTCACGAGACCCCGATTGAGTAGGCCATTTTTCATCATTTTTGAAGCAAAACTTTGCGTCCAACTCGAATTTCAAAATTAGTCATTAATAAAAGTTTTTCCCATATGATGCCGACTTTATGAATGACACTGTATATGTCGAGTCAAGATAAATATGTTTCCGCACGGATTATTTGTTGCTCCCTGTCGGGTTTGCGTCCTGTCTCTAGAAGCTTTATCAAGCTGTTATTGAATACGTGCATCATCAACGGGACTCTTCAGGTCCCGAAAGAAGGAAAACACATCCTTGATAGTCTAGTTCAACTTCATAATACGATTCGAAACGCATTTCCAAATTTTCCAAGAATTTCATCTCCAACGTTCACGCCATCTATCATCGAATATGAGAAACTCACGTTCCGAACTCGTGTTTAGTTGTTCATATCGAGAGTTATTAGTCTGACGAAACAATTGGAGAGTGGGCACACCAGAGAAATTATAAACATCTCAATTATATCATGCCAAGTGAGGGTTTGTCACGCCGTTTGGATTGTTGGTATGTTTAAATTTTGTCTTCATCAATTTTGAGGAATCTATACCTTCAGAAGGATTCTCCAGATAGTGTCTCGAAGAGCAATTGCTATGTATCAGACCTCAAGTTATTGATACCTTATAACAATATTTATTCATAGTTTCATTGGTGACCTCATTTGAAGATTCATTATCACATCGGAATGAATCCCTTTATCGAATGATATTGATTGAATTACCGGTATTCTAATTAGAAGTGAATTATCGGGCACTATTTATCTCGTCCGCTGGAAATTGGCGAGAGCGCAGGTTTAAATCTGAAGCTAACTTCAGCCACATCCCAGGCAACCAGATGGCGAATGATCACGTCACTGGTGACGTCCCTAATTGGTGATTTTCCGTCAGAGACGTCACACACCAATTTTTGACGTCACTATGACGTACTTTCTATGACGTGATAATCACGTCATCATCTTGACGTCGAGTGAACATCACTCAAATGGGTGAATTGAAACATCAGTTTCATGACGTTACAGGGACGTCCTGTCGACGTCCATTTTTTCCAGACTATCTCTAAGCCATGTATACTCACATTATCATGTGAAATCGTTAGGTTCGTGACGTTCCTATATGTACAGGATGAGCATTTTCAGTTTCGAAAAGTGTTCAGAAGAAGTCGTTTTTACATAAATTTTACACACATATATAGAAACATGTACGCCTGGGTAATTCTATGTATGTATTTATTACTGACGTTAATAGAATTATAACTCATGGAACCAAATCAACATGCGAGTGTTATTGGAACTATATGTTTCTACCCAAAAAGTATGAGAAAACTTTTTTAAAACTCTAACACCCAGAGTATAATATCTCGGAAACCAATCAAGCTATATATGTATACATATAAATGGTGATATGGGTGTACCTATGAAACCGTCACATTCATGACGTAGCAGTGACGTATATATGACGTCTAAAAATCACGTCGGTGCGACGTACAGTCGATTTCAATAAAAAGGCGTAGAAGTATTAAGAAGAGAGGATTTCGGGATCCTAGTTCTAGTTGTGTAAAACTGACTCAGCCAATGCTTTGTGTTTTCGAGAACCTATGACAACTTTACTGTCAACATTTGGTGAACAATCATTCCCGATAGCCCGTTTTATGCAGAATAGGATGACGTTCTTCTCTCTGTAATATACTTGTACGCTTTTTTCTAATGCGACTGTACCAATTTGGTGAGTTTTGTTATTTACAATAATTTGCTATTTGTATTTTTGTTGGCTGACCAAGAATGCATGAATATTCGTTACTCAACAAAGTGAAGCTGAATTCAACAACAAACTTTTCATTGCTATCATACTATTCTTGGTTTGCTTACATCTCGCCGACACAAACTACATAATTTCAGATACAAATACGAGTAACTGATTCCATTCTGATGGAGATGCGTACTGAAGGATAGTGCTGCTGAATAGACGATTGAATGGACACATGTTTGAGGAAACCTTTTCACGTATCATCACCAAATTTGAACGTCATGTTGACGTCATTTCGTCGTCAGTCCGGCGTTACAGTTTGATGAGACGTCAATGAACGTCAATGAACGTGAGCAATATGACGTCATTGGGCTGTGACTTATTCACGTCATTCATCACGTCAGACGACGTCAATTCCTGACGTCACCTTGGTCATTCAACTGACGTAAAAAGACGTCACTGAAACGTCATCTGGTTGCCTGGGACACATGGTCACTCACGCATTTCGCGTGGAGGAATTCTGAAAACATACTACACATGGCTAAAAAATGAATCAAGAAAATCAGTTCACTAGCCCATTTTCTTCCAAATCTGTATACCTACCTCGAAGTATCGAAACAAGGATGGAGAGAAGATGGTGAAATCACTGATTGTGTTTTGTTTCGACCAAAACGCTTACACCTCATTGTTCAACAATAATGGCATAATAGTTCTCAATACTCCGCAATATGGTGAGTTTCCTACAGATTTCTGTAATATCAACCTTACTTTTTGACAACTGTCAGTCTCACTCAGAGTGTAGTCAAATTCAAATTTCCAATTTTTTTGATTTTCAGTATTTTTCTTATGTGTTATTCAAATCCCAGTTTTTGGTGTTTTTCCCGTGTGTTTTATTTCGATTTTTGGTATCCAGTTATTATTTTCCTCTTGTTTTCTCAGTTTCAGCAGTTTTTCAGTTCGTTGTTTTGATTTTTGTGTTATTGTGTTGATAACAGATTTTCTAATGACGGAAAAAAGAAAAACTCGTAGGTGTGTGATTTGCAGCAATAAAAATGACTCTTTTCTGCAACCGACACAAAAGTCGTCCATTTTAATACCAAAATTAGCTCTTAAATTAACGTCTCTATTACTGACACAAAAATAGGTATGTTGCTAGGCAACATATTTAGTTCCTAGGAGCTAAAGTTGAATTCTAGTTCCTAGGAGCTAAAGTTGAACTTTAGCTCCTAGGAACTGAAAAGGATCTACTGGACCTTATCAAGAATGAACAACATTGTGACGGTTGGTTATTTGGGTTGAGACGCATACCTGATTTGTTTCCGATTTCAGCAGATTTGGCATTTAATACCCATGCTGGAGATATAAATACACCTTATTATAGTTTAGTATTGGAATTATAAACATCTGACTTGAGTATTTTTGTCTTGATCAGAGAAGCCTTCAAGATTCAAAAAATTCCTTGATTTGTATTTCATTCGTTATTCTCGGGATGGATAACTTGTTTTTGAATAATCACGGCAAGCAATAGTTTTTTTGTCTCAAACAACCATATTGTTTAGCTTCATTTGATTATCAAGTCAAACACAGTGTAGTATGGAGATTGAAGAGGAATAAATAATCACTATTATCATTGTTTGATATGCTCACTAACCTAACATTTTCTACGTCTTGTTCCTATAGCTGGCACTGGCGCGGTATTTGCCATTAGAGCTCCTGGTCCATACACAAATTTATCACTCTGTGGTTGTATTTATATTGAAACTACAATTCGAACATCCTAGAAAACCTAACCTGCTGTTGATGCAGGTAGAATATTCTCACCACATGGATTATTTGTTAATATTTGTTGTTAATTGTTTCAGTTGCAGAAAAAATAGCATGTTACATTCGGATCAAAAGTGACTTTGGTCGACTCGCAAATTTTGCTTTCGCTCGGCTTCGCTAAACGCTCCGCCTCGCAAATGGAAAATTTGCTTGTCAAACAAAGTGTCACTTCTGATCCTAGTAAAACAATCTAATATTTTACACATTTGTATGCAGTTCCAAAAGTAAGTTAGCTTGAAAAGTGAGTACGGAAGTCCAAAAACTTTCCAATTTGTGAAGTAGGTAGTTACAGGTTGATGAGGTGTCGTATAGTGAGTTGAATGCAGTGGTAATTCCGTGACATTGGTTCGCCATCTAGCGGCTCACTTGCGAGTACTGTCCGTGTAGGCTGTCTGTTAAGTGATTTGTACCAAAAAAAGTGTATGGAGATTGTCTAGAGTTGGTCCACCATCTTCTGTCCATCCTTATCGGAACATAAGAAAACAACTGGAAAATCGGCATCGCTTGTTTCCTTCGCCTCCTCGCGATCTTAATCAGCCATCAGCCGCGGCCAGTTCAGTTTCATTTTAATAATCCGTCGTCCTACATACTGGGATTATAATAATTGAACTTTGAGTTACACATTTTCGACATATCATTGTTAAGAGCGCGATGGCCGGTGGCGAACCCGCCTACTATTATTCTAACAGGAAGATATAAGGGCAAGTTGCAAGGTGTGTTGAAATGCATTTCGCATTGTTCGCGAGTGTAACGGTTAGAGATAAGCAAAGCCGCACCATAGTCCTCCTCTGAGAGTCAATCGGACCGCACCTAGCGGCCAAAAGTGGGGGCGATGGAAAAACTATTCTTCACATGCTCAAAAATTCTATTACATGTTTCGCTATACGAGAATGTTGATGATTTATCGTTTACAGGGTGTTCCGAAATGGAGACTTGAAGAATTGAAAAGAAGTGCTTTCATAGTGTAATTTCAGTTTCACAGAACACCTTGGTCTTGGTTCCTGGGTAATAATGATATTCGTTACTACCTTGGTGTATAAATAACCTCTATGTGTGTAACTATAAATATCAAAAGATTTTTTTTCAAAACTATACCTTTTCAACCTTTTCAACTTCAATTTCGGAATCGGTGAGTTATATTTCGGAAAAAGTAATCTCGATTTCAGAATTGGTTAGTTCGAGTTCAGAAATGGTGAACTTAATTTCAGAATCGGTGAGATGAATTTCAGAAAAAGTCCATTCAATTTCAGAAATGGTAAGTTGTATTTCAGAATTGGTAGGTTCAATTTCAGAAGATGAATCCCTATATATGTTTGAAATGTTTTCAATTGCAAAAGAGAGGATTGTTTACAGTGGATGGAACGGTGTTTGAGAGTGTGCGTTTGAAATGGGCATCCTGCAGATACCATAGTGGTAGTTCTGGATAATGCACCTGCACATTCAAGAATATACCTTTTCAACTTCAATTTCGGAATCGGTGAGTTATATTTCGGCAAAAGTAATCTCGATTGGATGGTACATGGAAAGAGCTGGTTGTGAAGATAAGGGTGTGATCAGAGTTCCCAAGTGGGGCACAAACTTCTATTCTATATGGATCAGGATTGCTGGTGAGAAGAAGATCCAGTGTATCGGCAGACTGGTTGTTGACATCTGGAATGCGGGTTGGTAGTTCGACTTGTTGTTCTAGACCATGAGTGATGGTGAAGGCATCAGTTTGACGACCTGCATCATCTGTTTTGTTAGAGAATTTGAGCCAGGCTGCGTTGTGTAGATTGAAGTCTCCCATGATTATGATTTTAGCTCTAGGATGGTTCTTCCGAATGAAGTCCTGTTTGAGTGATAAAAACTGTTGTTACCTCGAAATTAAATAGTTTTGTACTTAAAAATATAAGTGTACAATAGTTGAAGACCTGAAATGAACAGAAATTGAAACCAATTTGGTGCGGGGGCGTCATATTGACATGATTCGTTCAACAGAGAGTAACTAGAACACCATCTCAATTGAAGAGTACTTGAGATATCAATGTATCATGTTTTGTTGGCACATGCAACGTTTTATGTAGAAAATGAATAAATCAAGGTTTTTGAGTTGCTACAGTTTTGATCTACGAAGATAAAAAATATCACTTCAAAATTGGTATCTAGGGGTTTTGGGGTCGGAGATTATGATTCTTTCGTCAGAATTCGGAAATTCAAGATGGCGGAATCAATATGGCGGACGAGTTTTGTAATTATAAACCAATTCTCTTCGGAATTGGTACCTAGGGGTTTTCGTGATCAGGTATTATGATTCCTTCGTCAATATCAAGGAATTCAAGATGTCGGATACAAAATAGCGGATTTTGTAATTAGGTTCCGATTTTTTTCCAATTTGGTATCTGGTGGTTCTCGGGGTCGGAGATTATTCTACTTTTATCAAAATTGAAGATGACAGGCCCAATATGGCGGACGAGTATTGTAATTATGATCCGACTCTCTTCAAGATTGTAATCTGGGTGTTTTCGGGGTCGGAGATTATGATTCTTTTGTCAAAATTTGGAGAGCGCGGGATTTGGAAATTCAAGACGGTGGAACGAAGATACCGGACGAGTTTTGTAATTATACAGGGTGTTTCAAAAAACCTAACTCCCTTGCTAGGGTAGGTAGGACATTGCGAAATAAGCTGGGTTTGCTCAGTGAAAAAATGTCGTAACGGCATCCGTTTTCATGATACAAGGTGTTGAAAAAAATATTTATTTACACATTTTTCACGATTATTCCGAAACTACTGGCAACATTGTAATGAAATTTCGTATGGATGTTTCTTGAAATCTGACACATCGCATGAATTTGTTTTTATATCTGACTCTCATAGAGGGCGCTACTTACACGGTTCGTACCGAGTAGTTTTGAACATTACTTTTTTGAGGTTAGATTTTTCAATCCAAATATGATATGAACTTGAACATCATTCAATTTTACACCAAAAAGGTTCTCATGGTGAAACTCGATACTATGTTCCGTTTTCGGAATATTTCGATTTGAAAATCATGGAGTAGTAATGATGCTGGTATAAAACGAATTTTATTGAGTTCAATTACCTATTTATTCTGGTTCAAAAACAATGAAATTATTCTTGTGCTGAAGTTATTGATGGAACGAAGAATCATAAGTAGAAAATTGAGAGATATTCGACTAGAAAAATGAAATATTGAATCAGTTAGAGTAAGTGTTCAAAATGTCCTACTTTTCGAGGAACACACGATTCTATATTCTTTTTTTAAGAATGTATTATCCTTCTGAACAGTTGAGGATCACCTGTTACGTCATTTAAGTGTAGTTCAATTATGTCTCACAACTCTTGACGTGAATTTACCTATGTAGCATAGACTTTCTGCTCAAGATACAACAAAACTGTGTAATCCATGTTCTTAGTCAAATCTGTTTCGATGTTATTCTTGTGATTCATTGTCAAATCAATGAGTTATCCATCAGAAATGTATTGTTCTTTTCGGTTTTTAATGAATAGGTGATAATTTTTCATAAGACTCACTTTAATACATGGCTTTATACCAGCAACAGTTACCACTTCATCATTTTCAAATCGAAATATTCCGAAAACAGAACACAGTATCGAGTTTTACCAAGAGTACCTTTTTGGTGTGATTTTGAATGATGTTCACATCAAATTTGGATTGAAAAATCTAACCGCAAAAAAGTTATGTTCAAAACTACTCGGTACGAACCGTGTAACTAGAGCCCTCTATGAGAGTCAGATATAAAAACAAATGCATGCGATGTCTCAGATTCCAAGAAACATCCATACACAATTTCATCACAATGTTGCCAGTAGTTTCAACATAATCGTAGAAAATGTGTAAAAAAAATATTGTTTCAACACCTTGTATCTTGAAAACGGATGGCATTACGTCATTTTTTAACTGAGCAAACCCAACTTATTTTGCAATGTTCTACCTACCCTAGCAAGGGGGTTAGGTTTTTTTAAACACCCTGTATACCGATTCTATTCAAAATTTGTAAGTAGGCGTTTTCGGGATCAAAAATTATGATTCCTTTGTCAAAAATGAAGGATTCAAGATGGTAGATACAATATTGCGGACGAGTTTTTTGATTATGTTCCGATTCTATTCAAAATTTCCATCTGGGGCTTCAGGAGTCGGATATTTTGATTCTTTCGTCAAAATTGGGAAATCCAAGTGAACTAAAAAGAAGATGAAATGAATGGTAGTTTGAGAAACTGAAGGAACACGCTTTTATTGATAGCGAAACTAAGAAGGAGTAGAAAATAAAATAATATCTTGATGAATATTGAACTTAAAAATAATGTATATAGCAAAACAACGTTTGCGAAGTCTGCTAGTGTATCATAAAAAAGCCACTTGCTATGCTGTTTCGAGAACAAAATGTCTCCCTTTTTGATGTTGTTGAACTAATGTAGGTATGTACATGTGGCCAAACAATTCGCATACCAAGACAAAGACGCGACGAGTCCAACATAATATATCTGTTACGGACACAAGCCCTAATGTGAACAAGACAAGACAGTCCCCTAATCTGCATGGGGCAATAAAAATTATCACTGTCCCACCCCTTGGCCCCCCGACCGTCCCCCGAGCACAACTAAGGGTTATTCCGGGTAGAGAAATCCGGGGTCTGAGGTCCATTAATCTTGGCTCGTTTGTGTCCCCATTGCATATTCACGTCCACACATCACGGGTCCTAGGTCTGGACTACGGCCTCATGTATGCAGATACCGTAGTATTAAGACGTTACTCTCAGATTTGGGCCACGGCAGTCCTGATTTCAAAGGATCCTGTCACATCCGGAGACTCCGGAGGGATAATTAATGCGGTTTAATTCGTCTCGGAAGGGGGGAGGTATGGGCATTTCGGGCGAGCAAAAAATCGCCCCTCTAAACGGAAGCTACAGTGCTCGACGTCTTTGTATGTTTGTTTTGAAGAAAATATTTGAATAATGAGAATGACCAGGCGGTATATTTCAATTCCCTACTCAGAGGGCAAGTATCTATAATATACCTACTGCTTCAAATTGTCTGGTCTGATAATACTGATACGAGTGACTAATATAATCCTCTTCAATGCATGTATTGAGCAAGGAGTTTTTCCAGATAAGTTCAAAATTGCACGAATTCTTCCTATTTTTGAAAAAGGAAATGCAAATGAAATCGGAAACTATCGTCCGATATCGATAATTCCTATTTTTGAAAAAATATTTGGAATCATATTGAAAACTCGCCTTTATAGTTACTACATTAAACATAAACTATTCAATCCAAATCAGTTTGGATTCATAAAATCGACATCAACTATACATGCACTGAAGAAAATTATTGACACTATAATCGATGGCTTTGAAAAAGGAGAGCACACTGTGGCTGCTCTTTGTGACCTGACCAAGGCGTTTGATTGTGTATCTCATTCAATTCTTGTCAGTTTGAAGTATATGGTATAAGAGGGGTAGCTCTTGCTCTTTTCAAATCATATCTATCAAATAGACAGCAATGTGTTGCACTTGATTCGAATAATGTTTCTGAGTTGGAACTCATCAAATGTGGAGTACCACAGGGATCTGTTTTGGGCCCTCTCCTTCTTATAATTTATATCAATGACCTCTTCACTTACATGTCTCCCTATGGCTGTATTGCTCTTGCTGATGACACCACCCTTACCACGTCTGGTAAGGATAGACAAATGCTTTTAAATAAAATTAATCTGGCCCAAGGAAAAGCGGCAACATGGTTTAGAAGAAACAATTTGATGTTGAATTCGAATAAAACTCAACAAATCTATTTTTCTCCAATTGTCTCTAACAAGAACTCAGTCAAATTGTTGAGCATTTTTCTATAGACGACACACTGAACTGGTCAGTTCACATAGAGCAGCTTAGTAATAAAATCTCCAAATATATACTCCTTCTCCGAAAACTGGAGAATATTATTGGCGCTCAGGCACTGCTATCAGCATATTATGCATTCTTTCACTCCCAAATTCCATATGTAACAATTTTATGGGGCAATAGCACAAAAGCCATTGAAATATTTATTCTTCAAAAGAAAGCAATAAGAATTATCGCTGGTGCTAGCTACGCTGATTCATGTAAACCATTCTTTAAATCCCTAAAAATCATGACGGTACCATCTATTTACATATACCAACTTTTGTTGGATACTCATAAAAGTAAAGAAGATTACGGAAAAAATTCTGACTTTCACGATTATCCCACCAGGAGCTGTCAATTGATCAGGCCAAACAGATTCAGATTGCATAAATCTAGCAAAAATTCTCTGGATGTGAATCTCTACAATGCACTCCCTGTATGTGTAAAAAATCCTAATCCATACAACTTTAAAAAACATTTGAAAGATTTCTTAATTTCGAATGCCCTCTACTCCATAGAAAGCAATTTACATATATGTATATTTTTTAAATACTTTTTTTTCAATATGTCTGTATTCGTGCAACTTTTTCAATATGTTTCTAATACTTAAGATTTTTATCTGTACCTCATTTTTTTCGAAGCTTGACTTGTCTTATTTGTATCACATCTGTACACCTAAAAGATCGCTAAATTATCTATCTATCTATCTATACTGTTCTAGCTGTCTCACATATCGTCCCTAGATAGACACAGATATTTATTCACAAGATAGTTTGATATGGATTTATATTGTTGAAGGAGTTACTGAAACTGATCACACAACAATCGGAAAACTATTACTAGCAAAGCAAAGACGACAAATGGCACTCTCACTACGATTATTGCCTGTCCACTATGATACTTGGAGATACAGTGGCATATATTTTAGATACATTTGATAAAGAATAATTTCATTATTTTCGTGTCATATCAACGCCTTCTAGACATGAAATCAACTCCAAGTTGAACGTCAGCTCCTAGAAACTGAAAAGGATGTACTAGGCAGTGCTGGGCAGTACTCGAGTAAATTGTACTTAAAATTGTACTCGAAGTACTCAGTAATCGGTACTCGTGAGTACTTTGAATTCAGAATAAAAAAACCTTCTAGAATCTATGAAAAAATTATCAGGGCTGTATTTAAAAAACAAAAGTTGATGATGGTTCTACGTCGCATACAAAAATCGGTATAACCACGTTAAACGTCATCAAAAGTTGCTATGGAAAAGAATTTCCAGTTTTTCTGTATCTCTAATAATAACGGAGAAAAATAAAATAAAATAGATATTCCAAAAATTCACTTTTTTCGATATAACTAAAAAACTAAAAATAATTTTGAAAATTTTCGAAGGCTCTTGATATGAGCCTCCGAATGGGCAACTTTTTCCCTATTCAACAGTCTTCGTATCTCCTACCGTTTTCGAGATCCCCATGCTGTTCAACCTTATCTTGGACAGACTGTATATATGATATATATAATAATAATAATAATAATATATTGGTGATAAATAATCATAATAATAATAACAAACATAATAACAGCATCTATAATATTAATAATGATAATAATAGAAATATAGATTATAATAATAATGCCGTGTGGTGGTCGGATTAGAATAACCCCACGGTTAGTCCTGCCTGTCGTAGAAGGCGACTAAAAGGACGCCAATAGGTGGAAGATGGTTAACGCCATCGCCCGGTGCGATACCACCACATCAACCATAGGCACTGTGAAATGGGTATACTTACCATATACGTATTAATAAACAATACGGATCATAACGGGTGCCAGGATGAAGCCAAAATTATGAAACAAATGAATATCCATAAGGATTTGGTGGCATGATACGCATGCGCCATGCGCTATTATAGTAGTCATCAAAGACATGCGTTTCGGTGGACAATGACGTTTACTAGCCTTTCAATCAAAGCAGTATGTGTCTGATCGTTTCAAAACTTTTCCTTATGGAGAGTCATTTGTCTTCAAAAATCGGTTTCGCTATGGAAACAGATAGAGATTATCCGTATTGATTATTAATACGTATATGATACTTACCCGTGTTTCAGTAGCTGGTTGATGTTCCGGCCAACCCAACCCAACCCAATTTCTTTTTCCTTCCACGCCAACCTCCCTTCTTTATACAGAATACGCGATGATGAGTTCTCCTCAAGTAAAATTATCCGGAAGTAAAATACCTCTCCATTCGGATTTCCGGGAGAGAGGTGCTAGAGGGGGTTCACCATCGGCTGAAAAAGTCCTCAAGATAGACCTATGTAACATCCGAGGTCTAAGTAAGAACATCAACGATGTCCATTGACACCTTCAAATTGAAAAGCCAGACATATTGGCTCTCACTGAGACACAGGTCAATTCATCCACCAATACGATCTATCTGCTCTGTCCTAGGTACGAACTCCACACACGTTTCAGATTCAAGGGAGGTCTCTGCCTCTACTCTAAAACGAATCTCGCATGTCAACGAGATAAAACTTTGGAACCAAATTAGTTCGATGTCATGTGGTTCAAAATCGATAGCCAGAAATAGACCAAATACCTTTGTTGTCTCTGCTTATCACCAAATGATCCATCCTATGAAGAGCTCTTCGAATTCTTGTCTCTGAAGCTTGACCAAATTCAACAGAACCATCCAGCAGCAGAAATCATCATCATGGGCGATTTCAATGTACACAACACTGCTTGGCTCGTACCATCACTCACGGCTTAGAGCAGCTTATCAAAGAACCCACACGAATTCCCGATGCCAATAGCCATTCAGCTAACATACTTGACTTATTCCTCACTAATAATTCAGCACCCTACACCATAGATGTACGAGCTCCACTCGGCAATTCTGACCACACACTCATCTCCACAACCTGCCCATTTTTCATTCCATCAACTGCTCCGGCACCCCCACGTCTTATATGGCATTACAATTCAGGAGATTGGGACGGTCTCCGCATGTTTTTCTCCGAGTTTCCTTGGCAATAGAGTATGCTTTGACTCTGAGGACCCTTCACAGTGTGCTGCGGAAATATCCGAGATCATCATGCTCGGAATGGACACATACATACCCCATTTTTCGAAAAGATCATCACCTTCGAAACCCTGGTTCAACAAAAACTGTTCTAGAACTGTTGCCTTGAAACAAACAGCCTACCATCGCTGGCGCAAAAACCCTAACCTCGCGACTAGAGCAGAATACGTTGATGCCAGGAATAACTGCAGCCAAACAATAGATGCCCCGAAAGAAACATACAATGCCAAGATAAGATCGAAACTCATAGATTGCCCCAATGGCTCCCGTTCGTTTTGGTCCCTTGCTAAAGCGGTCGGAAGAAATTTCACTAATAGTGCATTTCCACCACTGTCCAAATCCGACGGCACACTAGCAAAACATCGCAGGAAAAAGCAAATATTTTTGCAGAGATGTTCGCAGCAAACTCTACTTTAGATTCCCAAGGAAAACTGCCGCCAGACATTCCACCCGTTGAGAGTCGAATTCTCGAAATCGTCCTCCGTCAACGCACTATCAGCCGAATTTTGCTTGGTCTCAAAACGAATAAGGCTAACGGTCCTGATGGAATTCCCCCCATTATCCTCAAAAAATGTTCACCAGAATTAACACCGATTCTCTGCAAGTTGTTTACCATCTCGTACAGGTCGGGTATTTTTCCATCATGCTGGAAGACAGCTAGAGTCCAACCAATCCCCAAAAAAGGAAACAAGAACCTGCCCAACAACTACAGGCCCATTGCCCTGTTATCAGTAATCTCCAAAGTGATGAAGAAAGCCATCAATATTGAGCTTATCAAATATCTGGAGAGCTCAGGAATCATCAATGATAGACAATACGGCTTTCTCCACCGAAGATCTACTGGAGATCTACTTGCCTTCGTCACCCATTTATGGCAATCTTCAATAGAAAATCACGGGGAATCTCTAGCTGTCGCGTTGGACATATCGAAAGCATTCGACCGTGTTTGGCACGAAGGACTCCTCCACAAACTACCATCATACGGCTTATCACCTCAGCTATGCCATCTCTTATCGAGTTTTCTTTCAGGCAGATCGCTTCACGTGGTGGTGGACGGTGTATCGTCTGATACCATTGGCATCAATTCCGGCGTTCCACAAGGATCAATTTTGGCACCAACATTATTCCTGCTTCATATCAATGATCTGTTGGGAGTAACAACTTGCCCCATCCACAGCTTTGCAGATGATAGTACCCTCCATACTGCGTTCTCTTCCAGAATTCCAATTTCTTCCCAGGAAACTAAGAACTCACGGCGCAGGCAGGTCAATGCTGTCAATGAAGATCTTGCAGAAATCACAGCCTGGGGAACAAACAACCTAGTTGAATTCAACGCCACCAAAACTCAAGCCTGCATTTTCTCTAGAAAGGCGGAACTCAGTATGCCCGGTATTGTAATGTCTGGCTCCACCATCCCCACCAAGCCCACCATATCTATGCTCGGTATTTCCATCAGCAACACTCTTTCATGGGATAATCATGTCAGATCCATCGCAAAAGCTGCTTCACAAAAACTCGGATTCTTGTTCCGTGCGAAAAGCTACTTTATACCTCAACAGCTTCTCATGATCTACAAAGCGCAGATACGGCCTTTCCCACATATGGGGTTCAGCACCAAAACATACGCTGATGCTCTTAGATTCCATCCAGAGAAGACCCATTCGCCTGGTGGGTGACGCCACACTCACTCACTCTTTGACATCATTGGAACACCGTAAAAAGGTCGGCAACCTTTCACTTTTCTATCGATACTTCCACGGGAAATGTTCTTCGGAAATCTCTGCTATCATCCCTTCACGAGCAATACCAATCAGACGAACTAGACAAGCCCAGTCAGCACATCCTTTCGTGGTCAACCTCGAAAGATGTCGAACAGCACTTTATCAAGACTCCTTCATCCATAGAACGGCTAGGCTCTGGAATTCATTGCTTGTGGAAGTATTCCCAACAACATATAATCTCCAAAAGTTCAAAAAAAATTCCAATACCTACCTCCTGTCCCTATCCTCCCTAGGAACGCACGATGTTCTTTGAACATTATAGGGATTCCCTTTCGTGCGCTCCAAGCGATAAAAAAAATAGAAATAATAAGTGATATGCACCGTAGTAATAATCCCATGTACAACTTGTATATAATCTGAGCAGAAGTTGAAAAATTGCAATGAATAATTCGTTACCTTTTGTTAATGATCAGTTCTTTGATCTGTTTTCTGAATGATGATATATTAGAGCTATCTTTGATTTTAGGTGGCAATTCATTATAAATTTTCTCGGCATTCTATGAAAAACTTCGCCTAAATTGGGCAGAGGCGTGTTTAGGCACACTATATACAGTTCTCGATTGCGGGTAGAACACTGATGAAAACCACTCCGTTTCTTCAGTTTATTCAGTAAATATCTCGGTAAATATCTTGGCTCTTCATATTCGTTCAGTTTTAAAATCAAGCAGGACATATTATAAAGATATCTTTTCTCTAGATAAAGCCACTTAGTTCCGGAAAATGTTGGAGTAATGTGATCATATTTTCTCAAGTTGTATGAGTATCTCGCACACGCATTCTGGATCTTTTGTAGGGCGAGTTTCTGTTTGGCCAACAGTGCTCGACCTGTTTTTTTTCGAAAACTGTAATCATCGCAAATCAAAAGATATGCAGGGTGGTGAGTTTTGGAATGAAAGCCTCCCTGTATAACATCGTGCACAGTCCGTCATATCTCGGACCAGCATTAACTATGGCAAAGAGGAGTTTATCAATTCCACAGGAACACGTTTTCTGACTTGGCATAATCTTCGCATATCTGTTCTGACCCTTCAAAGAAGGGACATGTCTGCGCCAAAAGACAAGGGCTCTGATGTCCTCATCCGATCGCATGCAGAGGTTTCGAGTATATATATATATATATATATATATATGTACGTTTTGTGTATTTATCTGCTCACACAAGGGCAGAGAGAAGGAAACAGTCGGTCATACAGCGTGTTCCAAAAAGAAACATCATATTTGTCAACAATTCATATCGATGGCAAAATTCTAACAACTTGTATCCCACTTAGGGGTCTATTCAGTAACTTATCGCTTGTAATACAACAAGTGTATTGATGATTATCGAAACACAAATTCCTTCGATTTTGAGAAACAAATTGTGTTGCTTGGAAACCACACGAGCGCATAGCGCGAGTGTGGTTGCCTAAAAGCAACACAATTTGTTTCGAAAAAGAGAAGGAATTTTCGATAATCATCAATTACACGTGTTGTATTTGTCAAGATCATTTCATGAATGAAAAATAAACCATTTTCACTACCTATTTATTGTTAATATTTATATTGAATGTACAGTTATTGCAATTATTTATTTTGACATAGTGACATTCATCATTACTGCTACTAGATGCAACCGTCGTGGATATATCCATATTATCTTCTTTTCTGAGGTTTGATATTATATCAGCATGATGTTCTTTGCTCAGTTGTAAATATGGTTTCAATGACATTGAACTACTGTGCCCAGTAACTTTTATTATCTGTTGTTCCCCAATTCCAGAACTTGCCAATTGACTCACAGCTGTAGATCTGTTTGAATGGTTTGATATTTTCACGTTTTTTGTATCTAAACCGATCTTTTCAGCTGACAATTTGGTCCATTTACTTATTTCATTTATACCCATTGGCATATTTTTAAACCAAGGACTTTTATGATCTTTATTCCAATTACCATTAACTGTCAAAAATAGTCGATCAGTTTTAATGTTCTCTCCCCTTTTTGACATCAATTTCTTGAATAAACGAACTGGACAATTTTCTTGATTTTCTTTATTTGACACAAGCCATTTACTTTCTGCAATATTTTTTGATCCACCTTGTGCGGTTTTCGCGAATATAGGGTTATATTCCAGTCTTCCAGTTGGTGTTTCCTTGTTATTTATTTCTTCCTTGAAATAATGAATCAAACATCGACATGCTTCACCGCCCCGCCAAGCTAATTCCACTGCTATAATATGATACAGTTTCCTTTGTAATCCATTTGGAGTATTTTCATCCCAACTTTGGATAATTTGTGTCAATTCTTCCGATGTAAATGAAACACATGACTTTTTTCGTTTTTCCGGAATATTTTGTAGTTGTTTTCTTTTATAGTATTTTTGGCATTTCTAGCAACTTCAAATGTTATATCTTTGAATGGATCAAATTTTCGATTGTATTATCATGATAGTATTTTTCTTGGAGTAATTTAGCTGTATTATTCCAAATAGTTTTCACTACCATGTCCTTATACTCACTGCCATCGGTTTTCCGCATATTAAATGCCCATTCTGTGAGAATATTGGCAAGTCTTTGATCAGATGTATTTTCGTTTAGCTGATGATTTCGCTGTTCACAAAATTCTGTGAATTGTTTCCAAACATACTTTTTGGAACGCACGGTATTTTGAGGCGTTAAGTCTTTGACTTCATTTCTTATTTCTTCTACACTATATTTACCGAAACGATTTTCACTGTCCATTTTCAAGCTATACACCACACCTAGTAACGATATTTATCAACATATAAACAGTTTTGTTTTCTTTGATTCCTTCACAACTGGCCACAGCCTTCTCAATTGAGTTTCCCGCAATCGTGATCCCGCATTCACTCTTCCTCTTCACTCGCGATCGAAGGTACTAGGGATTTTATGCAACTAACAATACATTAAAGCGTTGAATGGATAAAGCAGCGTACATCATAGGGAGTGAGAAGAGAGAGATGTAGAGATGTCACGTCAGTCGTGGTTGAAAAATTATTCCTATTTTAGGTTATATCATGCGAATCATGCTCAATCAATAATTATTTGGAATTGTCTTATAATAATTGTGACGACAATTCAAATTGTGATAGTGCCTATTGGGTTTTGAATAGAAGTGTAGTGTTTTTATTCCCTGAACACGAATATATTATGACAGCATTTATATCCTGCTGTCATGCTACAAAAACTCAAACAGTAAAGTAGCCAATCAGGTGCCGAAATACAAAATCGATAACATATAGTGTTTTCGATTATCAATACAGCTGTTACAACCAATCAAAAGCGTGAATTTTCAGATGAATGAAATAATCGTTAGAATACGATATCGATGCCTCAACGATACATTCATCAAAGTCATTTTGAACGATAAATTCTGTAAGCTTAATCAGTATCGATGTCGTTAGAGAAAAATCTGGGGACATGGTAATAAATGGATTTGGTGAATGTTGGTAAAAGTATGTTTTGTGGATTAAAACGCGCGAAACTCGTTAGAAGTTGAAAAGAAGGTGATGTTATGTTATTTTTGTCGAATAATTTATAGTACTTCGTCTTCCAGACAACAAAATTGTTGTTTTTTGTGTTGAAAATTTCATCAGCTGTGTGAGGTAACTGCAAAACAAGATTATTAACAATAATATCATCAATCCCATGAAGTGATCGACACATTGGCAGTAAAAACTGAAAGGATAAAGAAATCTCTGTAGACAATTATAAGAAAAAGGACGGCGAAATAGGGCTGTGATCGAGGTCGCTAGGTTCGAATCCCTGGCAGAGCAGACATTTCAATTATAAAACGAGAGGAATTTTAATTTTCGTTGCCTCTGCAGGGACGATTCCGCACGATTCGCTGTTACGTTCCAATAAAAATATTCTGCTCCTGAGGTGGCGTATGGAGTTAGTAACAAAGCCCACATAGAACACACATGGGCTGTAGGATCTCTCGTAACGTCGATGGCCAATTGGTATGTATACATGCATACATGCCAACGAAGTATATATTATACTACTATCTATAAGAAAAATTACCTATCTTTCTAATCTCACTCTCACAATTTTTTTTTCACTGAAGATCTACTTTCCTACGTCACCCATTTATGGTAAGCTTCATTAGAAAAATACGGGGAATCTTTAGCAGTCGCGTTGGACATATCGAAAGCATTCGACCGTGTTTGGCACGAACCACAAACTACCATCATACGGCTTACCACCTCAGCTATGCCATCTCTTATCGAGTTTTCTTTCAGGCAGATCGCTTCACGTGGTGGTGGACGGTGTATTAATCTATGCCATTGGCATCAATTCCGGCGGTCCACAAGGATCAATTTTGGCACCAACATTATTCCTTCTTTATTTCAATGATCTGTTGGGAGTAACAACTTGCCCTATCCACAGCTTTGCAGATGATAGTACCCTCCATACTGCGCTCTCTTCCAGAATACCCATCTCTTCCCAGGAAACTAAGAACTCACGGCGCAGGCAATGCTGTCAATGAAGACCTTGATGAAATCAGAGCCTGGGGAACCAACAACCTAGTTGAATTCAACGCCACCAAAACTCAAACCTGTATTTTCTCTAGAAAGGCGGAACTCAGTATGCCCGATATTGTAATGTCTGGCACCACCATCCCCACCAAACCCACCATATCTATGCTCGGTATTTCCATCAGCAAACTCACAAACAGGTTATATGACTTAACTCGAGTAAACCTCATTTCGGATTTCATATCATCATCAGTAACCTGAAGTCCAGTAATTCTTTCAGCCATTCTGCATGATATACACAATTTTCATCTCCATATAATATAACTAAAAAAAACAATATTATTCCATACTATCATTTGCTATTATTTGGTTACGTCATCTTGGATCTTCCTATTCGATGGAATAGGGTACGATATTCCAATTTCTGGGGATTTCTTGGAAAACAAATAATTGTACAGGGTGAACAACTAAGATCGACTGTCATCAATCATTCTTCCAACTTTGATCGTTAATATCTTCCGTTAGCGAGAAGCTATCTATGCTATGTTGCGGTTTTCGTTGGTCTATTGGGATTCAGTTTCTCTAATCCATCGTATACATACCATTTCACAAATGTTTTTTCAAATCATTATATCTATCAATACGGTGATATGAATATGAAACCAATTCAAATCACAGTTGACAGAACAGATAGAGTCCGAGATTGTTTAATTCTGTAAAAGTTTACCACAGTAACAGAGATGGAACAAAAAGTGTGGAACAAAAAAAAACAAGAAATGTGTCAGGGATCTAACTGCATATATATTCCCAGTACACCTTCTTACTACTTAATACGGAGAAAATTCCGTTTTTCTCTTCACTGATAGCCGTTACGTCACCTAGCGGTTATTGAAGAAACTTGAAAATATTTTCCTGCTATTTTTGAGGATCACTTTTCTTCTAATATATTTTTTTTCAAAGTTGTATCATTATGAGTTAGATATGGCCGACAGCCGTTCTCATAGATTTTCCCCCTGTATATGAATTATTTTTTTTATGTTCTGGTATAGGAATTGGTGTTCTTCTTGAATTTCTGGAGGTTATATGCCTCGCGAACACCTCCCTTGGCAATTTGTTCCAGAGCCTTGCTGTTCGTTGGATGAACGAGTCTTTGGAAAGAGATGTTCTGCAGGTCTCCAAAGTGACCACGAAGGGATGCGAAGTCTCAACTCGCCGGGTCAATCTCGCGGGGACTGCCAAGGGAATCACTCAAATAAGGTGGATTATTTTATTCCTTCCAGATTCAGTTTATCTCGAACCATGAAAATATGTGATAATCCTTACGTGAAAAATAAATGACTCCTCACACTAACAAATTCAATTAGATTATTTCAATAGATTTTAATGAAATTGATGAATTGCATTGTCAATTATGCATTTGAAGGAATGAAAAAATGATGCCATTTTTGATGAAATGTAAAATGATTCTCATCTGGTTTATTGCTTTCTTGTCAATTTATGAGGATAGTCAGCTGAACGCATTATACCATCCACTAACTTACACTAACACTTCGGCTGACCTACGACATTTTTCTTTCATCAGTTTCAACTAATGATGATACGACGAAAATAGTGAAATAAAATATTTCTATTGGTGCAAGGAATATGAGCTCTCAGAATCAGAAGCTAATGATGTAGATTGTTACAAAAACGTCGAAACCTCAATTTCGTGAAAATGGTGGGATACGACCTGTTAGAATTAGGCCATCGAATATAGCAATATGAACTGAATGGACATGAATTCATCAACCTATTTTTTTATTAATTTCTTGAAAAGGTTCCTCGTATATAAAAAAGATTTGACTTGTTTCGTGAGTCGAAAGAAGGGGTCACAGAAGAAAATCTCATAGTGACAGTCGTTCAGTTCAATACAGTTACATAGGTACTCATCAGATTTGAGTATATTAAAAACAGGGACGAATAGTAAAAATAAACGACAAAAATACAAAACACATGAAAATATGAAAATATGAAAATTTGAATTTGATCTGAGTCAGATGAAGTATTGTCCTTTTCTGGTTTATACATATTATTAGTACCTAAATTTACATTTATTACTTATTTTGTAGAATCAATTCGAACAGAGCGTGTTGAAATGTCATGCAATTCATGAGTGTCAATATATTTTCAGTAGATTATGAAATGTTTCAGTAGATTGATATGCAAATGAGGAGATCTACTGAAAATTCAGTAGAACTGACAACCCTGCAGCGGACGAAAAGTGTTTGCGGACGAAAAGTTAGTGTCTGCGGACGATAAGTAGTACCCATCGAAAATAGACGGTCTTTCGTTCGCGAGTTTCTTATGTTTCCTCTCTAAATAAAATTCACAAATAAAATAAGTTCGAATTTTGATTTAAATGAACAATAACATGGTAATAAAAATGGAGAAAAATAAAAAAAAAACAAAATCGAACAAATATACATGAAATTGAAAACTAATTGAATACTCACACGGAGGCCCATATTATTTCACACTACCAACATGATATATTTGAGACCTACATACCCAATATACAGTGTCTTTCAAAAGTATCGGAACGGTCTCATATTTCAAGAACGGCTTGAGAAAAATTCACGAAATTTTCTACAGAGTGATTATTGATGATGTCCGATTCAATGGTGGCATCGGCAATGTTGCCAAGTTCACAGTTTTTCAGATATTAGGAGTAACTTCATTTTTTAAAATGGAATACCCCATTTATTTTTATTGCAATTAATTAGGCGCCTGCTAATCACTTGAGTCCCAGAATATCAGATTCGTAATTAACGTGATTTTCTGAATATGACAACATAGCATTTTCGTTAAAAAGTTCTGTAACGGTCCCATATTTCAGAAACGACTCAAAGAAAATTTATGAAAACTTTGACAGGATGGTTTTTGATGATGCCCGATTCAATGGTGATATCGGCAATGTTGCCAAATCAACATTTTTTTAGATTAACTCAATTTTTTCAAATGGAATACCCTATTTGTTTTCATTGCATACACAAATAGCTATTGAAGTGCTTGTTACTGATCACAAAAACTAAACGCTAATAACTATTTGAGTGACATGGATTAAAAGACTGCATTAAAGGAGCGAGTTGCGAATTGATCGCAAGAAAATATCATATTTTCGCGTGCACTTTTGAAAATATTGGAGCGTTCGCGGACATTTCAACGGAGCATGTTCTCATATTTGAAAAACCACACCTATTTAAAATTTGATATTCGAAGACATAAGTGATGAGGGGGAGCTGAATTGATTGCAACGAAAATAAATAGGGTTTTCCATTTGTAAAAATTTAATTACCCTCAATATCTGAAAAACTGTTGATTTGGCAACATTGCCGATATTGCCATCGAATCGGGCATCATCAGGAACCATCTTGTATAAAATTTCATGAATTTTCCTTGAACCGTATTGAAAATATTAGAAGGTTCCCAGACTTTTGAACGAAAATGCCATGTTGTCATATTTCGAAAATCACTGCAATTTTAAATCTGATATTCAGAGACATAAGTAATGGGGCGTCGCTGAATGTATTGCAATGAAAACAAATAGGGTATTCCATTTGAAAAAATTGAGTTGCCCTAAATATCTGAAAAACTATTGATTTGGCAACATTGCCGATATCACCATTGAATCGGGCATCATCAACAACCATCCTGTCGAAGTTTTCATAAATTTTCTCTGCGCCGTTTCAGAAATATGGGACCGTTCCAGAACTTTTTAACGAAAATGCTATGTTGTCATATTTCGAAAATCACGTTAATTACTAATCTGATATTCAGGGACTCAAGTAATTAGGATGCGCTTGATTACTTGCAATAAAAATAAATGGGGTATTCCATTTGAAAAGATAAAGTTACTCCTAATATCTGAAAAACTGTGAACTTGCCACATTGCCGATGCCACCATTGAATCGGACATCATCAATAATCACCCTGTAGAAAATTTCGTGAATTTTTCTCAAGCCGTTCCTGAAATATGAGACCGTTCCGATACTTTTGAAAGACACTGTAGTCAAAACAACGATAAAATCAGATACTTCAATTTTGAATGTTCCACAGACTTCACCTAATGTCGTCATTACATAATCGCGACAATAAAATCAAGTTGGGCCATTTCCGTACCACCCTGTATTATGCGAATCTATAAGGGTCACGCCGTTCTGTCTCAAAGCCCTTATAGAAACTAATTACAATGTATGATTAATTATCGGACTACAACAGACGGGAGACGGGGGATATATAGTTATACCTACATCGGCCGGCCTAAGATTCCTCAACTGATCGACCTCTCAACCCCCCAGTCTCAGCTTTGTAATGTCAGCGGATGACCTTACCCCCTAGCCTTCCGAGATGGAAGATTGAATTGCAATGGCCGGCACAATTCGTGTAGGGTTTCGATACACGCATCTGGAGACATTCGAACCGCTCATTTGTGAAATAATAATAATAATAATAATATAAATAACAATACAAGTTTTTCACACGCATCTTGTACATGCGTGTACCCCTAGTAGTTGATCCGGTTTACCAGCGGATTTTTGTCAAAGTGAGGTGTCGCTGGCTGCAAGAAGAACCTGTTGATAGATAGATCTATTACACAGGACTTCGTGCAGTGCATGCGGAATCTTTCTGTGGCCTGGATCGATTACCGAAAGGCATTTGACACAACGTCACATGAGTTACTCGTGTACTTGCTCAAATGTCTTTCGGTACCCGATTTTATGGTGAGATGCATAGAACAACTGATGACGGTCTGGAAGACCCGCTTCACTATAACATCAGGTAAGGTGACAGTCCAGACAGAGCCAGTCATCATAAGGAGAGGAGTATTCCAAGGGGACTCCCTTAGCCCTCTCCTATTCTGCATCTCACTCCTGCCACTATCCGTTGAGCTCAGGAAAATCAGGAATAAAACTGCGGCCCACCCAGTTACCGGAGGCATAAGGTCACCCACTTATTCTATGTGGATGACCTCAAACTTCATTCCTCTGGTGAAAGGGATATGGACCAATCCCTCAGGGTGGTGCAGGAGTACACGCAGGCAATTGGAATGGAATTCGAAATGGACAAATGTGCACTGGTTCATCTCAAGAGAGAACGATGCGAGAACTACGACAAGGACGCGCAGCTCGTGGACGGAAGCATCCTACACTACCTTGAAGCCGGAGAGACTTACACCTACCTGGGTGTAGAGGAAACTCACATCCAGGAGGCACAACGGGTGAAAGACGTTCTCCGCAGCAAGTATCGGCAGCGGCTCCGACAGATCTGGTTGTCTGAACTGTCGGGAAAGAGCAAAAGTCGCTGCTACTAACATGCTTGCTGTTCCGATTCTACTCTACTCATTTGGAATGATAAAGTGGACTCAAGTCGAGCTGCGACAACTTGACGTAAGTACTCGCAAGATGATGCATCTCTATAGGAGTCTGCATCCAAATTCGTCCGTTCCACGGTTATAGATACCTAGAGACTAGGGTGGCCGTGGATTCTCGTGCTTGGAGTATCTCCATAACAGAATGGTTCTGGATGGCGCCTGCAAAGTCATCAGGAGTTCGGATCGGCTCCTGCAAATGAATAAAACCCATGAAGAGGCAGAAGTAGGAGCTTTTCTTTTTAGGGCAGCACGTTCAGCAGCCGATGACTTGTCTCTGATTTTCGACTCCGAGCGCGAGGCTCAGGACTCAGTTACTGAGCTAGAGCCTGCTCGAGAAAGGCCCGCATCAAAGCTGAAGAAGTGAGAATAAGCCCATGCATTCGGTCTACTACAAGACCATTGAAGACCGGGGCTTATCCAAAGAGCTAACTTTTGCTTTTCTCAAGTTAGGCGGGCTTAATTCAGAAACAGAGAGGTTTATCATGGCATGCCAGGATGGCGTTTTCAACACTCTCGGTTACCCTAGCCGTGTCATGGGTATGGAGGACCCTGACACAAATTGCAGGGCCTGCCGCAGGGCGCCCGAGACAATTATGCTCCTGCTGTCTTCTTGCACGGTTTATGCAGTCTCGGCCCATATCCATAGACACAATGCGGCATTGCGAGTGCTCTACTATCATTTGAGGCACTCGTACGGAATAGACGAGACCCCAGTGCTGCCCTATGCTCCGGAGGATATTGAGTCCGTTGTGGAGAATGGGAGGTGCCGAATTCATTGGAACTTCTCATTCCCCACCCTCAGGCAATTACGAGCTAACAAGCCTGATGTAGTCCTCCTCGATCATCAAACCAAAGCGATGTTCGTGATCGAGTTTTCAGCGCCAGCCGAACCGAACATCGTTTTGAAGGAGGAGGAGGAACGGACTCAATATCGAGATCTTCGGAAATGCAAAACAGATACTACAACGAGAGAAGTTTCCCAGAAATCTCGGACATTATTCCATCACTAGCAATACCAGTCAGACAAGCTCGACTATCCCAGTCAACACATTCTTCCGTCGTCAACTTCAGGATTTGTTAAACAACTCTTATCAGAACTCGTTTATAGGACGGCAAAGCTTTGGAATTTTATGTCGAAAGAAGTATTCCGATACATAGGTACACTCTCTCCCTCCTACCTATAGGTACTTACTATGTTCCTCGAACATAGTGGGAATTCCCTTTGGTGTGTTTCCAAAGATGAAAAAAAACTCACCTGAACCGTGGTGAGAGTATCATTTACCCCTCTTTATGATAATGACATTATACAGGGTGATTCATTGGTAAATGCGCATAGAGTAAGGGTAGACGGAGGACACCGAGGTGCTTCTAAATAATATATATTTCATGGGTCTATCATTCTTCCTAGCTGAGATACAGGGTGATTTATCAATTTTCTAATTTTTTTCAATTAATCATAACTTATGAACCACCATATACATTTTTGTGATATTTGGTGGACGTGTTCTTTTTCCACAGATGTGACGATTGACATAATGAAATGAAGTCTCATTCCAGGTCCGGTCTTAAAAAAATTTAAAAGTAGGTTTCGAGTCGAAACAACACCCTGTATATCAATATTTTGGACTTTCATTCACAAATTTGAAAAGAGCAGGAAAAAATAAGTTAGGCTGAATGTATTTTGTGTTTCCGCATACAACTATTATACCTAGTAACTTGAGTCAAATCTTGATGTTTCGGAAATGTGGTGGCACAAAATTGAAAAAAAAATTATTGTCGTCCTCAAATGGTACTTTTCCATTTCCAAACCATGAAATCATCAACTATTTCCTACTCTCCTAATTTTTCGATCCCAACCTAATTGGAAAACGAGAGGACAGGTCCGTATTTGGGACAAATTATTATTATCAATGACTAACTATAAACACCTTGTATGTGCAAGAAAATTGTCATAACATTCATTCATTGAATTTGAAACAACAATTATTATAAAAATAAGGAACAATGCCCATTCCGAAGATTGAATAAAAATAGTCTGCATCCGTACCATGTACAGCAAGTACAGAGACTACATACAGGAGATGAAATTGAAAGGTTAGCATTCAGTAGATGGATATTACAAAATAATAGAATAATACACAGGTGTTTATTTAGCGATGAAGCTCAATTTACCTGAGACGGCATCAATAATTCAAGAAATTCCCATGTTTGAGCTGAACAAAATCCGTTCGCTATTAAACAAACGAATTTCCAAATCAGGTTCTCCTTTGATGTTTGGTGTGGCGTTATCAACGACCGATTAATTGGACCACATATCTTACCACATGTACTAACAGGAGAAATGTATTTGGAGTTCCTGCTAAATACTTTGCCCATATTGCTTGATGATGCAGGAGTTGATGGTGGAGGCATGTACTTTCAACATGATGGGGCTTATTCCCCTCATTTCAGGTTGATAGTGAGAGAGTTCTTAAATATCAACTCCCCGAATCATTGGATAGGCAGAGTAGGACCTCACAACTGGCCTGCAAGGTGCCCATATTTTAATCCACTCGGTTACCATGTTTGGGGTTATTTGAAATCGAAAGTTTATTCAATTGAGGTTAACACTAGAGAGGACCTCCTAAGGAGAATTGAGGACGCATGCGACGTGCTGAGAAATGAGCCAGCTATGATAAGAAAGTCAATTTCAAATCTAACTTTAAGAGCACGGAAATGTATTGAACAAAATGGAGGCCACTTCGAACAACTGTTATAAGTTATGTTGTTCAATTTTCTTTGTATCCTATTTGTATCTGTTTAACTCGATACAATTTGTTGCAACGACATTTTTGTTCGAAATAAATTATGCTTTTTCCAAAATGGGCATTTGTTCATTATTTCCATGATAATTGTTGTTTCAAATGTAGGGCAATAAACAAATGTTATGACAATTTTCTTGCACATACAAGGTGTTTATAGTTAGTCATTGATAATAATAATTTGTCCCAAATACGGACCTGTCCTCTCGTTTTCCAATTAGGTTGGGATCCAAAAATTAGGAGAGTAAGAAATAGTTGATGATTTCATGGTTTGGAAATGGAAAAGTACCATTTGGGGACGACAATAAATTTTTTTTTCAATTTTGTGCCACCTCATTTTCGAAACATCTAGATTTGACTCAAGTTACTAGGTATAAAAGTTGTATGCGGAAACACAAAATACATTCAGCCTGACTTATTTTTTCCTGCTCTTTTCAAATTTGTGAATGAAAGTCCAAAATATTGATATACAGGGTGTTGTTTCGACTCGAAACCTACTTTTAAATTTTTTCAAGGCCGGACCTGGAATGAGACTTCATCTTATTATGTCAATCGTCACATCTGTGGACAAAGAAGACGTCCACCAAATATCACAAAAATGTATATGGTGGTTCATAAGTTATGATTAATTGAAAAAAATTACAAAATTGATAAATCACCCTGTATCTCAGCTAGGAAGAATGATAGACCCATGAAAGATATATTATTCAGAAGCACCTCGGTGTCCTCCGTCTACCCTTACTCTATGCGCATTTCCCAATGAATCACCCTGTATACTCATATTATCGAATTGAATTTGTCTCAACAATTCAAAAATACTTTCACTTTGCTCCATTCGACTTCAGTCTTGCGTTTATCGAGTCTAAGATATTATCACACTTCACGACTCACACGAGACTAGGTATATTTCAATTCCCCCTTGGAATTTGTTCGGTCGCCCTTACAGATTGCCGGAAATCCGAAACTATTCGACACCTAACTCAAATGCAACATAATGTAATGAAATGGCCCGTCAATATGAGAGCAGCAATTACAGGTAACTAATTCGGCTTGATACGTGTTTAAAGTTCGGTGCATTGTTTACGATGTAGCCGCAGCCCGCAGCCCCAAGAATAATGGGAGAGGGAGGTCAAGTCAAACCAAGACAAATGGCATTCGTATCGAGGTTTATAACCGCCACTTCCGGAACTTGGGCTACTAGAATTCCAGAAACTTCGAGAGACTGTCCATTGTCCTCTCGATGCCAGTCTCGATTGACCTCTTCTCATAAGCTCGATTGCCCGAGAAGATCCTGGGATGAGTTTCATAATCGACCAATTTGCTATCGGCATCGATACCTGAAACTTACCGGGTGTTCCTACTATCTCAGCCGCCATACTGGGAACTCACTTCCAGACACGCTAATTTTTATAATCAAATATACTCCTGCAAATTATGTTATTTCCATGAAAAACTGCAATCTGGAAGATCTAGTGTGTTTCTTTTTGGTTATACACGTTGAAGTTATTCTTTGTGGCTCATCTCATTTTCCTAAGGGGTTTGAGGATATGAAGTGACTTCAGTTAGCGTAACTTTTCCGCTATTATGTGCCTTAAATAGATTGTAGATTGTCGGTGGGCCGTATAGGCTGTGGGACTTCTCGATCACTGCGACCTGGATGATCTTTTGTAATTATCCTATTCTGATTTAAGTCCTCTAGTCCTAGACTTCTGATGAAACCGAGAATTTTAATGACCTATTCAAGTTGGTGGACTAATACATTACATGCGGTTCCGGTTTACCGCGGTATCTGTTGCATTGTTCCAAAAGCAGCAAGTGTCTGTCCCCACTAGACCCATCTTTTTGAGGTGATACCTCAGAGGCCAGCTTTCTTGCAGATAAGCTTCAATTTTGGTTTGCTGAGGCTGAGTACCTCTTAGGATCGGTTTTGCGAATGGTTGATGAACCGATTCGATAGTAGTTGACCTGGAACTGCTCTCCAGTAGGACTTTCTGGTCTTCCCTCATTTCTTGAGCTCTACCAAAAGGTGACAATTACGTAACCTACAGAAAATTTCAGGACCAAAGAGTGCAGACCCTGCAGATTTTTTTGCAAGTCGATCAACTGCCTCATTCCCTTTGATTCCTTCATGTCCTGGAACACACTTGAGTATGACTTTGTTGTCTTCTTCCAGTTGCATTAGTGTTTCAGCAATCCTATGTAGTCTTTGAGCTCAAAATATAGTCTCCAGGGCTTTTTGGTCAGCTTGGCTATCTGAGCAGATATAAATGTTGGCATCTCATGGATGCGAATGATCATTTCAGCCTGGAAAACGGCGAGGAAGTGACCTAAGGCTTCAGATAGCCAACATCCTGGTCCATAAACACCAGCACCTACCCCTTCTTCGATTTTCAAATCATCAGGGTACCAATCAAAGGATCCTCTGTCCAACCTAAGCTCAGAGGAGCCATACCTAAAACGGATTATTATGACGACTTCAAATTCAGGATCGTGACTAAGCCTAGCTGGCATACGGTTCGAGGACTTGGACTCGAAAGGGAATCCCTATAATGTTCAGTGAAGTTCAGTCTGTATGCACCAAGAGCTGTAGTCTTCTTGATGAAAATATGCAAGGGTAGTAGATCGAGCATAGCTAACATTGCTACAGTAGGGTACATACGCATTGCCTTGTGATTTCTTCTTCACTTCTGGTCCACCATACTTGGAGAAGCATATGTGATCATATATGGGTATGACTACCGTGAGGTGAGATCAATTAATGTGTCGTGAGTATGTCCTGGCCCTAAAGAACATATTTGACTTTTTACCAGCAATCCCAAAAAATGTTTTTCGCTTTGATGGTTGCTTGACTACCGGATATGATTATGGTTCATGTTCTTTTATAATCCTCCTCCAAATAAGACTGGATACCTACCATTTTCAATGGCTTGAAAATCCTTTCACCAAGGTTTGCCTTCAAGATCAATAATAATAGATTCACTGTTCCATTTATTTTCGCAGCTCGGTGTATTCCATCTGAAGGTGAGTTAACTGGTTGAATGGGCAGATTAACTTGTCCATGTTCTTTCCTTGAAACGAATAATGCTAACGATCCTGATAAGATTCTACCCATTGTTTTGAAATAGTGTGCGTCAGAATAAAAACCGATTCGCTGCAAGTTATAATTACCATCCCGTAAAAGTCGGTTGTTCCACAAATTTAACAAATCCCCAAAAAAGGAAAGAACAATATCTTCACAGCAACCATATTCCCAAAATGATGTAGAGAGCCATCAACATTGAGCTTATCAAACATCTGGAAAGCCCAGGAATCATTAAGGATCTACAATATGGATTTCCATATCGAAGATTAACTCAGGATTCCCTTTCCTATGTTACCAATTATAAATTATATATAGCAAGTTTCATTAGGAAACCATATCAAAACTCTATCTGAGGCGTTGAATAATCAGTATTAACTAAGACCAAGACCATGCTATAAGTGCCATACTAAAATTGAAATTCAAATAGTCGTAGAGAAAATAAAATAGAATAAATATTTTTAGATCTAGGGTAAGAAGTACTTATTTCGATATATGCAAAATGTTGAGTATAATTGAAAAAATAACAGAAGAAAAAAGTTTCTATACATCCCTAATGATACTAATATAATAATCGCATACACAGGGTGTCCCAAAATTAGCCTGCCAAACTTCACCAGCGGCTTCTACGATCAAAAATAGGAAGGAAAGTCTCAATGAACATGAGACGAGAAATGTCTCTTGAGGGAGCTATGGCCCCCTGAAAGGGTGCTCCTGAAGATGATATTCTTTGAGTATTTCCGAAACTCCATGTGATAAGAAGATGCAATTCGCTACAAGAACTACACTTTACATGCCCAATGCAGTGAAAAGGAAATTATTTCAAAATTCCACTCAGGAGTGTATAATACAGGGTGGGACTACAATAAATATTGCTCAACATTTTTTTCATGCATATTTTTCGACAATTTAATCTCGGATTATGAAAATTCATTCAGTGTGAGATCAAAATAGAGTAGCACTTTGCTCCTGATGAATAGGATTGTGACATTTATGAGGATTCAGTTTCAACTTGTTCAGTTCACAATATTTGAAGAAACTTTCAAGGTCAGTTTGAGGCATATTATAGTCTTCTATGTTGGTGATGGCTTTCTAGACCTTGAGGTCATCTGCGCATAGCTGTATATCGGTGTTTTCAAAGCATTCATAAATGTCATCCCTAAATATATTGAACAAGAGAGGACCAAGATGTGACCCTTGCGGAACACCAGAAGTGACTGTCAATGATAGAGATCTACAATAATTTACAGAGACATATTGTTTACGATTTTTGATATAGGACGCGAGTGATTTCAATAAATTTTCATGCACACCAAAATAATGAAGTTTAACAACAAGTGCAGGATGATGCACCTTGTCGAAAGCTTTCAAAAAGTCGGTGTACACAACCAGGTTGGAATTCCTTTCTCCATGTTCGAATAGATTTCTTGTACCTATGGTATTGAATTAGTGAGTGTTGGCCATTTTTCATGAGAACCATGTTGCCACGTATTTATAACATGTTTCAATTGGACGGATGAGTTTTTAGACAAGATTGATTCAAAGATTTTTCCAAAAGAGAAAGTATTGATATTGAACGCATTTGACCGTATTTGACACCAACGACTTCTCCATAATACAACAATATGGGTTTCATAATATTAAATAAAAATTCAACTGCAGATTCTGGGAACAAAAATAGGAAAAAGTTCACTCAAATATGGTTCCAGGAATGGCTCCTGACCAGACATTGATATACCAGCCACCAGGCATACTGATTTCGGCTGTTTTCAGAAAGTATTGGCTTGTGGCATCTTGTGGTTACTTCGAGTACCTACTGATGCCCAGCTGTGAATGAAACTGAGTACACTTAGGTATACATTGATCGAAATATCAGTTAATCAATTAACAATTCATTACTCATCATCATCATTTGTCAGTGGGACATCAAACCACTTTGAGGTTTTCAGGTGTTACAGTCTGCACAGCTGTGGCATTTTGTCTTTCTTTAGCGTAGGCTTAGGGATTTGCATTCGTCTTATTCGCAAGGTATGACTGTTCAAAACAAACTACTGAAGGAACTACTTTATATTTGAAGGCTAGATCGTTTTATACCCAAATTTGAACTTTGCTTTGTACTCCTTTGTAGAATATATTAGAGGTCCCAACGTAAATAGATCATCAGTTGGCCTAGTGCAACTGATGATACTTGGAAAACCGAAACAATCCTATCACGAAATTCCCTCAAAATAACTTTTAGACGTGAGATGGTACGATTCTCAATTCAATAGCCTTCACTGAATCAACCGTTTCTACGTTAATTTTTTCCAATTACTCAGGTTTTCAATTCAGGTTCTATCATGTGAAATTTTCGCGTTCATTGTGTTCCATTCGAATAATTCCATCGTAATATATTGAAACAACATAATGAAAAAACCGAACAAGTTCGTGATCTTATTGCTCTCAGTAAAATGATGCCGATTTGCTGGTCTTGCATTTTATACGAATAACGTTCGAATTCCGCATGGATCTTGTATACTCACTGCTAAATACATAATAATTAATTGTATACACTTCAAACAACATGATTACTTAGATGCCAGTTCAGGGTTGTATTCTACATTCCGGAAAACAAGTTGAAAGTGCTAAGGGAGAATTTTTTGAACGACTTGAAGCCATGAAAATCTTTTTCACTCTTCCTGAAGCATATGAAGAAACAAATTTGTTCTACATTCGTATATGGAGTAGGTATCTGATATGGGAACATTATTGAAAGTAATTTCTCTTTCATTGAATCGACTTTTGGGATAACTACAACAGCTAGTAGATCTTCCAATTATTTCAACCAAGTACATCATAGAAGAACCTTGATGAAAATTTCAAAAATACAGTACAGATGAAGTAGAATAAATGCTGATATATATGGCTCTCAATACGTTGTGATGACAATTCCACACCAGTGATTTTTATACAGTTTAATTTAGTTTTTATGACAAATTACCATAGCAACGTATGTATTTTAGTGGAAATTTTTTTTCTCGTGGATACCCACCAGCACATGAAATCGGAAATTTTTTTTATGACGTTTTAATGACAGAATAATATTTTGACGTCCTGAAATAGTGACTTCAATTGGGTAGAAAATCAACAATTATTAATAGGCAGAGAATCCATTGATCCATAGAATGTCATACCACTACCTGGGCCAGTGTAAGGCGTTATGGAAGGCTATAAATCGAAATCTATAGTACTGATATGGTTCAAATGGAAGATCAAATTACTAAGGTGGAAGGACATACTGACCTTCATCAGAAATCCACGGAGGTTCGAAAAGAAGAATTAGGGGAAGGAATATAATGTGTACATGACGTGTGCAGTAGTGGTCGGCATAAAAGGCTCACCAGGGCCTACTTGCTAGACAAACGCTCCCCTTTCTCTACTACTACTAGTATGTATCTATGAAAAATCAATTGACGAAATAATGATTTCTTATCACTCGTAGTACCTCGAAGTTGATATGAAATGGAAGAATATAATATATTACATTTTAAACTAGTATCTACATGAAAATATAATAGGTAGAAATCAGGAATCTATTATTGGTGCCGACCCAACTAAATTTATTCATGAACATATTTGCGAACCAAATGAACAAATGAATTCTGAAACTATTTAATTCACAAACCCAATCTGTTGTGGAATTTTCTTACCAAATACCACACGAGGTCAAATTCCTTTCCGGGAATAATTTGACCTCTAGTGGTATTAAAAATAAAAATTAATGTGATTAGTGGACTAATAACAGATCTACATGTTGGGTATTCAAGCTAGCTGGCAATTTTATCCTTTTTGTAAAAAATATAGCACATTTTGAATATGAATGGAGGTGAAGTTGAGATAATCTGTGAATTGTGTTTCGAATAATTTCATAATTTTTCATCACGTAAGTTTGGTTCAAAGTGAGTTGGGTCTATTCGGCTCTCCACTGCCTACCGTTAAGTGTCTATATATAGTGGCTTACGCCAAATCATATTTCACCAGATCCAGCTTCTTTTTTTTATCGCTTGGAGCGCACGAAAGGAAATTCCTATGATGTTCAAAGAACATCGTGCGTTCCTAGGGAGGATAGGGACAGGAGGTAGGTATTGGAATTTTTTTGAACTTCTGGAGATTATAATATGTTGTTGGAAATACTTCCTCAGGCAATGAATTCCAGAGCCTAGCCGTTCTATGGATGAAGGAGTTTTGATAAAGTGCTGTTCGACATCTTTCGAGGTTGACAACGAAAGGATGTGCTGACTGGGCTTGTCTAGTTCGTCTGACTGGTCTTGCTAGTGAAGGGATGATAGCAGAGATTTCTGAAGAACATTTCATGTGGAAGTATCGATAAAAAAGTGAAAGGTCGCCGACCTTTCTTCAGTGTTACAATGATGTCAAAGAGGGAGTGAGTGTGGCGTCACCCACCAGGCGAATGGCTCTTCTCTGGATATAATCTAAGAGCATCAGCGTATGTTTTGGTGCTGAACCCCATATGTGAGAACAGTATTCTAGAACAGGCCGTATCTGCGGTTTGTAGATCATAAGAAGCTGTTGAGCTGTAAAGTAGCTTTTCGCACAGAACAAGAATGCGAGTTTCTGTGAAGCAGCTTTTGCGATGGATCTGACATGATTATTCGATATGAAATAGTGTTGCTGATCAAAATACCGAGCATGGATTCGGTGGGCTTGGTGGGGATGATGGTGCCAGACATTACAATATCGGATATACTGAGGTCCGCCTTTCTAGAGAAAATACAGGCTTGAGTTTTGGTGGCGTTGAATTCAACAAGGTTGTTGGTTCCCCAGGCTGTGATTTCAGCGAGGACTTCATTGACAGCATTCACCTGCCTGCGCCGTGAGTTCTTAGTTTCCTGGGAAGAAATGGGTATTCTGGAAGAGAACGCAGTATGGAGGTCATCTGCAAAGCTGTGGATGGGGCAAGTTGTTACCCCTAACAGATCATTGATATGAGGAAGGAATAATGTTGTTGTCAAAATTGATCCTTGTGGAACGCCGGAATTGATCCCAATGGTATCAGACGATACACCGTCCACCACCACGTGAGGCGATCTGCCTGAAAGAGAACTCGATAAGAGCTGGCATAGCTGAGGTGGTAAGCCGTATGATGGTAGTTTGTGGAGGAGTCCTTCGTGCCAAACACGGTCGAATGCTTTCGATATGTCCAACGCGACAGCTAGAGATTCCCCGTATTACTAGATATTCACCGTATTGCTAGAGATTCCCCGTATTGCTAGAGATTCCTCGTATTGTTAACAAACCCGACTAGTTTACTTGGTGAATGATCTTCCAGGCCAAGAATGAATAGAAATTTTTCTACAAGCGTGCGTGATTCACCCTATACCCGCACGCAATTTAGTTTGGGAAGTGTCATTTTCCCGCAACAGTGCGGGAAAACAAAGATATGATAAAATCTCTAGTAATATAAGTGGTTGGTGATGGAATATCAAAGTTTAAGTTTGTTTGTTGCAGTATTAAGTATGTATGTTCAGAATCATCCATCAAATTGCACTATTTATTGTAAAAATTAAGAAATATTGAGGAATGAAAATTGATTATTATAAAAATCCTCCTATAGATTTGGATTGATCTGACGGGAAACGTCAATTTGTCATGCCAATCAAGCCTCAAATAAGTTTGAAATTGTCGAAGTGACAGACACAGCGTTACTGTCATTTTCGATTCAGTGGAAATGCCACAATGTGATCAAAAACTTCTAGCTATAGGGATTTGATACAGATGCGTTCACCAACGAAGTCTCAAGAAAGGTATGAGAAGCTATACACGCGTTTTATTGAATGGTGCAACAATAAAGAAATGAAAAAAACCGAATGAAGAATAGGTATTTTTGGCTCATTTCATAGAAGTGTCTGGAACCTAGAGACCAAACTCCTAATGGGCCTGCTGGCTTCCGCAATGAACCAACATAATGCGTCGAACTGTAAGTTCACAATAGCTATTACTAATAATTAATAGATAGAGAATATATATCTCTTGTTAGTTGTTCCTATTTGCTTGAATAATTAATTGAACGATTCAATCAATTTCCTACGCTTGTAGAAAAAATATTGTTCCTAACTCATGCGGAAAGTTTCTTTCCCGCACTCGACTGCTTGCCCGAACTCCGCTTCGCGTCGTTCGTGTCAACGGCAGTCACGTGCGGAAAAGAATCACTTTCCGCACTTGTTAGGAAAATTACTATTTCCTAACAAGTGCGGAAAGTGTTTCTTTCCCGCACGTGACTGCCGTTGACACGAACGACTCGAAGCGGAGTTCGGGCAAGCAGTCGAGTGCGGGAAAGAAACTTTCCGCATGAGTTAGGAACAATATTTTTTCTACAAGCGTAGGAAATTGATTGAATCGTTCAATTAATTATTCAAGCAAATAGGAACAACTAACAAGAGATATATATTCTCTATCTATTAATTATTAGTAATAGCTATTGTGAACTTACAGTTCGACGCATTATGTTGGTTCATTGTGGAAGCCAGCAGGCCCATTAGGAGTTTGGTCTCTAGGTTCCAGACACTTCTATGAAATGAGCCAAAAATACCTATTCTTCATTCGGTTTTTTTCATTTCTTTATTGTTGCACCATTCAATAAAACGCGTGTATAGCTTCTCATACCTTTCTTGAGACTTCGTTGGTGAACGCATCTGTATCAAATCCCTATAGCTAGAAGTTTTTGATCACATTGTGGCATTTCCACTGAATCGAAAATGGCAGTAACGCTGTGTCTGTCACTTCGACAATTTCAAACTTATTTGAGGTTTGATTGGCATGACAAATTGACGTTTCCCGTCAGATCAATCCGAATCTATAGGGGGATTTTTATAATAATCAATTTTTATTTCTCAATATTTCTTAATTTTTACAATGAATAGTGCAATTTGATGGATGATTCTGAACATACATACTTAATACTGCAACAAACAAACTTAAACTTTTATATTCCATCATCAACCACTTATATTACTAGCGATTTTATCATATCTTTGTTTACCCGCACTAGTGCGGGAAAAATTTCTTGCACTAGTGTGGGAAAATTTTCCCGCACTGTTGCGAGAAAATGACACTTCCCAAACTAAATTGCGTGCGGGTATAGGGTGAATCACGCACGCTTGTAGAAAAAATGAATTCCTGCCGAACAGCGAAAATCTGATGCCATGCCGCATATTTACAGACCCTACCAGACGACGGCAAGAAAAAGACATTACTTATTCTGATTATAGTTATTCAATAGGTTTTGATCATGTTCTGACTTGGATATAGTCACGAAATGCGGCCCTGCATTCTGGATTAACCCTTGTGGAAATATATATAGTTCTTTACAGAATGCGAATTCTCCATAAGTGGTGCTCCAATGTTTATGCAGCAAGAAAAATTGCGTTCGAAAACAGCATAGCAGAAAACTGATATTAATGTATACATTTGGCTCTGTTGAGATACTCACCAGTTTTCAGTACGTGCTCATAATATAATCCCATTTAAATTATATTATCTCTAGGTGCTTAGTTGAAATACCTCTTCTTCCTTCCACAACACCGAATATTTATCAGTCATATTAATCGTGAATGTACTGGACTGACTAACGCCCTTTCCGCAAGGATCAATTCTAGCACCAACACTATTTCTACTCCATATCAACGATTTGTTGAAAGCAACTTCATTTTCAGTACACAGCTTCGCGGACGATAGTGATAGTACCCTCCATACCGCCTTCTCTTCCAAGGCTCCAATACCAGCCAGGCAAATCAGAAACGAACGAGGAAGAAAGGACCCCGCACGAAAACACGGGAAATTGGCTCTTGGTCGAATTGGCTGAAATTATACTATGTTGTTGTGGGATGGCTCGAAAAAAACTGTTTTTTCAGTATAAATAAGACAAAATAAGCTAGAAAATGTGTTGATCGGAACTCAAATACATGTCTAGTTATGATCACATGAATCATAGTAAATCAGGGTGTATACGAGGCATGTTCAGAAAATTCATTTTTCGGAAAAAAATTCAAGCACTATTCCAAAACTAACAGTGAGACATTATAGTTTCAGTCTATTGTAGGCTTCTAAAACGTATTTTCATTCTTGATAACTATCTCTGTTCGAAATATGAATTCTTTGAATCTTGTGTTATACCCCGTTTGGAAAAAATGGACAGCTTGCTTTTGATCACAAAAAAAGGGATTGATTGATACTTTTGATTTATTGAAAGCTGAGTTAACTCATTAGCGAATTCAGTTGTTTAATATTGCTTTTCATTTAGATACTGGGTGTGTTAGATTTTGTTGAAGATTATTTAAAATGTTTCAATTGAATATCTTTTTTTTTTTTTTTATCATATGCAAAGAGTTTTTCAATTTTTTATGTTTTGTTCCTGAGATATGCATTTTTGAGTTTACAGTATTACAGGTATTATAGGGTTATTACCTCGGATATTACTATCGATTCAACAGAACTTTACGGAATCCATACTGTTGAGTTTCATATTGTTTTTCAATGTGGTTAGTGTTGTTTATAGTAACAAATTATTGATTTCATAGTTTCATAATATAATTGAATGTTCGAAAGATTCCGTAGAGTTCTGTTGAATCGATAGTATAATATCCGAGGTAATAACCCTATAATACCTGTAATATAATAAATACTGTAAAAATGATATCTCAGAAACGAAACATAAAAAATTGAAAAACTTTTCGCATATGATAGTCAACATATTCAAAATAGTGTCAGTAAAATGAGATCCAAATTAACGGAACTGTTTTCGAGATATTCAATTGAAACATGTTAAATAATCTCCAACAAAATCTAACACACCCTGTATCTAAATGAAAGGCAATATTGAACAACTGAATTCGCTAGTGAGTCACATCAGCTTTCATTCAATCAACAGTATCAATCAATCCCTTTCTTTGTGATCAAAAACAAGCTGTCAATTGTTTTCAAAAAGGGATGTAACACAAAATTCTAAAAATTCATATCTTGAACTGAGATAGTTATCAAGAATCGAAATACGTTTTCGAATCCTACAATAGACTAAAACTATCATGTCCCACCAAAATATAACTTATTGGTTTTGGAATAGTGCTTGAATTTTTTTTTCGAAAAATGAATTTTTTGACCGTGCCTCGTATGCACCCTAATTTACTATAATTTATGTGATCATAACTAGACATGTATTTGAGTTCCGATCAATACATTTTCTAGCTTATTTTGTCTTATTTACACTAAAAAAACAGTTTTTTTCTTTGTCAATCCCACCCAGATACGACGTTTTTACGAACTTTGTCGGCTTATATCTCAGAAACTAAACACACAAAACTTTTTAAACTCACAGATTTTCCTAATGAGTCATCCCACAACAACATAGTAAAATTTCTGCCAATTCGACCGAGAGCCAATTTCTCGTGTTTTCGTGCGGGGTCCTTTTGAAAACATAAATATGGACTTGGCAACAATTCTCGAATAACTTGTTAGATTTTAATGCAAACAAAACACAAACATGCCTTTTTTCTAGAAAAGCCAATCTGACTATATACCCAACATAAGCTCCTCAGCAGTAACCATACCTTTGAAGACATCCATTTCGATGCTTGGTATTACTATCAGCAATAACCTTCCTTGAGATAATCACGTGAGATCAATTGCTGAAAGTGCATCTCAAAAACTTGGTTTTCTGTTTCGGGCCAGGAGCTATTTCACTTCCAGTCAGCTGCTTATGATCTATAAGGCACCAATCCGAGCTGTCCTGGAATACTGTTCTGAGTTTCTGAGTTTCATATTCTTTGTGAAATTTTTGTTTTCAGGCAAATTTTTGAGGAAACAATAAGCATTTGATTTAACTCCAAATTTTAATGTAGGCGTGTTGAATATAAACAATCAATACTTCCAACTTCAACATCCTGTATCTCAAAAACGAAGCAAGTTTGGACACATTTTTATAAGAACTTTATTTGCTAGAATATCACAAGGAATCCCCTCCTGAATTTTCTCGGTGTTATTCAGATACACCCAAAATTAGATTCAATTTCAAGGTATGAGTATTGTTTATGAAGTGACTAGCGTCAATTCCACTAGTTTTCAAGTGGAAAGAAACATTGCAAGTTCATTTACAATTTTCTAAGAATAAGGCTTTGAAAGCGAATATTAATTCGTATCGAAAATACTCAGGTAATTCATCAGGCAAACCGAAATACCAAGTAGGTACCTGGTACACTTGAATAATCATTAATTCACGAAATTGGCTTTGATGATTGGAAAAAAAGTTATCGTATGCAAAACTTGGAAATTCATCAAAACTAGGTTCATGGAACATATTGTACATCCGAAGTATGGCAGATTGGATAAATTAAGTGCATTGGTTAGTATTAACACAGGCCGAAAGTTTCAATCTTCGTTACAATCAGTGAAAGTGCCCAAAAAGTTCCAGGAATCTAGTTAACCGAGTTCGCATAGAAGTATAGACAGAGTGCACCTTTCATTCTCATCATGTATAATACTTACATATATCTCCTTTGATGTGGCCCTTGGAACTATTTATGAATTATTCGTCCTGGCAGTTTGAAAATGTATTCCACATTGGTCAATGAAAAGTTCATCCCCCTTTGTGGTCTACTGAGGAAAATTCAGCCGAAAATTCCTGCAACGAAAATGTCTATCCAAGAGGGGTTCAAAAAGTGTTGAGAGGTTCATGACTGTGATTTGAATGCGGTATAGTTATTGATATGTATTTACAATTATTTAATGTTGTAGCTAATTTCAAATTATAACTAGGTTTTTATTTGTCATGAAATGTGGACACACTGGCAAATATTTAGTATACAAGGTGAGTCAGAATAAGACCGACAAACTTCTAACACTGATTCCTCACCTAAATGTCCTTCAATGCATCCTCACTGAGATACAGGGTGTCGAAAGTACGAAAAACATTGAGATTTCTCTAAATTCCTCCTGAACCACTGTAGCAAGAAATATGCAACTCAGTATACTGATCCACATAAATCAGGGTAATCACAAAAAGTTTTGATTTCTTAATTTTGTCAACCAGTGGTGTAGTTAGAGTCGTATATCGTCACATTTTCCTTCATATTTTTCCTTAAACAGACAAATTGTCTAATTGGTGTATGATATCAGTTGGTTTTATCAATACCTAACCTGAAAGTAATGACATTCTGCATGCCTAAGTGTAGAGGTTACCAACATATTAGGAAGAAACAATTGGAACCATCCAAACCGTCAAAAAAACCGTCTTAAAAATTTAATTTTGATAATTATCAATGTGTATCTTCGAAGCCTAGCTTATATTCTTCTATGTTTCAGCGTATAACATATCAGAAGTTGACTCATCCAGAAGAATTGTAAAGATTATTCTCAACTCACTGACGAGGAATCTCCACCATTGTGAATGATTAAGTGACATAATTTTTTATTCATCACAAGAAACGAAAAAGTATGAAGTATTCTCAATAACTGTTTGAACTTATGAATTTTCATTTCGGGTTCAATAAGTAGTGGGAAAGATTGATGAACAAAGAATCGATCATCGACTCAAAATATTAACTATCAATAACCAAACAATATATTATATTTTCACGAAGCATTACTCATCAATAACAAAATGATCCTTTATGCTATAAGTTATGCTTCTTTATTGAAATAATGTCTCCTTTCTGTACAACACTGGAAAAGCTAAAATTAAAACGCAGTGTATTAACTTTCAATATAGATAACTTGACATATAAGTGACAGTCGATTGCATTAAGGAAACGTTAATTGGATTTAAAGTAACGTTACATTATTATAAACAAATCTATTTCAATGCAAAATGCGGTATAGTGTCCACAAAGTGATATTTGTTAATATTTAATTTTTATGTTTCTTGAGATCGAGATTATTATAACTCAATATTGACCTGTAAATTCTTTTGTAATTTTTTAAAATACCATTAGTTTGTGATGAAATCATGTTAGTTAGTCCATATTCAACAACGTCATTCGTTAACAATGAATAAAATTTCTTTATTATAAGCTATTCAAGAAGTATATCCTACCATCAAGAATAATAATCAAAATTATAGAACTTTAACCTATTTCGGATCATCAACTGAGAAATTAGCTTCATTTCTACATAAACAGGACTTAAAAGTGGCATATAGAACAAATAACACGTTGAGACGGTTTATCAAGAATAATAAAGACAAAACTTCTAAATTCGAAAAATCAGGAGTATACAAACTCAAATGTTGATCTTTTCCTAAGGTATATATCGGTCAGACAGGTCGTACGTTTAATCAGCGCATTCATGAACATAAGATGAATTTTAAGAAAAAGGAAACAAATTTAACATACGCCAACCATATATCAGAAAAAAAACATAGTTTCGATGATAATTTCGAAATTCTGCACGTAGAAAATAAAGGACTGAAACTCAATCATTTTGGATCATTAGAAATCAACAAACTCAAAAATTTTGACAATTTACTCAATGATCAATTAGACCTTAATAGTTCACCACTGTTGAATTTGTTTTCTTAGTAAGTAATAATATGTATTTGATATCAACTCTTTCAAGTTAATCCGGTATACCGTAATTTAATGTAGATATTGTGCCCAATTTCCGAAAATGGAGGAGTTACCTGTCTACAGGTAACTAATCCTTCAGGTTGGGAGAGTAAGATATATAAAAGGTAAGCAAGCCAACGTTAGTTTAGTTCATCGTACCAGTATCCCAGATAGCACAAATACCTTTTGAGGCCCTTCTGAGGCGATCACAATAATGTCCTCAGGACGTCGAGGGCGAGCCTGACGACGTCCCTAGCTCGTCCTCCTGTTACCGTTCTCTACATCCTAATAACGTCTTAGAACATCCCTATAAGGTCTTCTGGGACATGATATAGGACATTATGGGAACATCTTTAGGTAGTATTGAAAAATGTCTAGGAATAGGTTGATAAAAATAAAATTTTATTAAAAAAATATGGATATCATGATATTTGCGAAATTTCCCTGGAATAATAATATGTTCAAATAAAAAACTTACATTCTATTATTTATAACTTATTGGTGAAGATTTTCGAGTTTTGTTCTGAAAAAATGTATCTCAGCTTCTTGTTGAGCACTACTAGAAGTTATTGCCCATTGGTAATATTTCTCTATGTTGTTTTTGATTTCTCAACTCTGGATATGCTTCCTAATGCTGAATTCACTGAAAGTTGAAGCCTTCATACAATATTTTATAGATGACATCATGTTTGTGTTTTCCATAACCTTCTGAAACAAACAATTATTCAATATCTCATATCCATGTAATATCTATGATTTGATCCACCTACCTTTGTTCCTTTCTTCCTCAGAGAAAACTCATCATCAACATGATACATTATGATGATTTTTGTTTTGTTCTGATTCTGTTGTTCTCTTCTTGTTATCATTTGTGATTTCTGAACCCTGGACATACTTTCTGATGCTCAATTTACTGGAAGTTCAAGCCTGCATACAATCTTTTATAGATTCGGAAGAAGCCAAAATATCTTTGATTTGAACATTTCTGCTCTGATGATAGCATCAAAAGTTTGTGTTCTCAATATCCTCCTGAAATAATTAACCTATTAACATTTCATGTCCAGTACCTACCTATACTATCAATGTTTTGATTTAGATACGTACCTTCATTGAATCTACTGAGAGTTCAAGCCTGCATATAATCTTTTATAGATTCAAGAAGCCAAAATTTCTTGGAATGAAACATCTCTGCTCTGATAATATAATATCAAGTTTTCAATAACTTCCTGAAACATGCATACAATCTTTTATAAATTCCGAAGAAGCCAAAATGTGTTGGAATATCAAACATTTCTGATCTGATGATATAATGATCAAGTTTGTGCTCTCATCTATAACCTCCTGGAACAAATAATAATGTATTAATATTTCATGTCCAGTACCTATTATCAAATGAGTTGATTCAGGTAGGTACCTATCTTTATTGAATCCACTGAAAGTTCAAGCCTTCATACAATGTTTGATAGATGTGGAAGAAGCCAAAATATCTTGGAATGAAACATCTCTGCTCTGGATGATATCATCAAGTTTGTGTTCTCAATAACCTCCTGAAATAAAATGATATATTTAAATATTTCATGTCCAGTACCTACTATCAATGATTTGATTAATTAATTACCTGTATTTCTTATAATCTTATCAATTTCTCAAAATATTATCATGGGACATAACCTCACTTCTAGTATTTCTAGTTCTCCTTCTTCTTCTTCCTTCTGGCTTCGTCGACACGTTATTTCATGGAATGTCATCAGATGACATCCGTAGGCACGAAATCCGCTGCAGCCTCAGGCTGTCACTGGAAGAACTTCTCTAGAACAATTACGGCGCTAAATATACGCCTGATGATGTTCTTAGGTTGTAGAAAACATAACGTCCTCTCTAGGCGTTTGGCGACACATTGAGGATGACCCTAGGCGATTGTGTGCTATCTGGGATATCACCTGACGAAGCTACTGTGTCAGCGAAACATGTCGTGTGTTTAAAAATTCTGTGGAAATCTTATCGTTTTTGAAGTTTTCACAATTTCTTTATTGTAAATAAACTGTTCTCTCAGTGTAGGCAATCCAATGACCTGCCAAATAATTTCAAAATGGCGTCTGGTTATCAAACAAACCAGAGACACGTTTGTTTACTTTTTTGGCATTCTTCAAGAGTAATAATTCATCAAGTTTTGGTTAGATTTATTGTGAATAACGAAATTTAAGTAGGATTTTAGAGAAAAAATGCCAGTAACGTGTATTGTGGTGGATTGTGGAAACCGTGCAGATCGGGACCATTGATCCTCGTGCTTTGAATTAATGCTGATTCCAAAAATGGTACTCGATAGTCCCAACAAAAATAATAACATTCAGGAAAATCTTTAAATGCCAAATTTATTCCATCGTCTTACGGTACTGATTGCGGAACGTTGAGAGATGCGTTATGGTATCTATAAATCAGGGGTCAGCTCCAAAATACACCTTTCCTCGCTCTACATCGAAAAAATCGTGAAAATTGCTCCATGAATGAAAAAATTATGAGGGTGGCCCGCTTTCAAATGTGACACTCTGTACAGTAGTAGTAGTAGTAGTAAAGCATCTAGTTAGCATAATAGACATATGAGAACAATTTGCCTTATTACAATATGAACAGGGGAAAAAAAACAAAAATACATAAAGAAAACTCATCTTAGCAAAATAAATAAAATAAAATATAACCACTAACACTTATCTAAAACAAATTTTCTCAGGAGCCGTTTGGAATGGTTAATGTTATCACAGTTTTTTATTGTTACAGGTAACTTGTTGAATTCAGATCGACCCTTGTACAAAGTTGAATTGCATCGTTCAGGCAAAATAAAATCGCTTCGATTTCTGGTGTGATAACTATGTATATCGCTAAAGACCTTTAATCTATCACATAGATAGTTGAGTAACAATTTATGTTCAAGCTTGAAAATAAAAAAATACACATTAAACATAACCCTTTGATTCACAGACAACATATTCAGAACACTCAACATATATTTAATTGGCGTATACCAATTACATTTCAAAATCTGTCTCATGTACATACAGTGTGTCCACCTTAAGGACTTACCACCCCTGTAAAATTGTTATTATCTGACCGATTTCGAAAAACTTTTTTTTGTTGGATAGGTATTCGAAATGTCCATCCAACAAGAGAGTGATTTTACTCATGAACTGTAATCGTGGCCAACTGCGACCAACTTTATTGACCCATATTTGGGAAAGTACTATTAGGGATTTTTTTTTCAAAAAAATCAATGATGGATTCTGAATCACAATCACTTGAAAAGCACCTTTACTGATTTTCATCATCATAAAACACAGGGTGTCCGAAAAAACGAATTATGTTTTTTTTAATAGGTGATCAGAAAATGTAGTATTGTGGTATTTTTGAGAAGAATTGATGACACATTATTATTGAGGATCACTTTGCACATATCTGTACCGATTTTCATCATTCAAAAATACGATGTGTATGAGAAAACAATTAAAAAAGAAAAAGTAGGCAATATTTTTTCATCAATTCAAAAAAATTAATGATTAGATTTTTCGAACACCCTGTGTTTGATGATGATGAAAATCGGTACAGGTATGTTCCAAGTAATCCTGATTCATCTTTTTATTTCGAGTGAAGAATTATCAGGATGAAAAATGTTGCTTACCTATCCTTTTTAATTTTTTTCTCAGACACATTGTATATTCAAATGACGAAAATTGATACAGGTATATTTGAAGTAATCCCCAATGATAATTTTTGATTATTACTTTTTGGAAAAACCACAGAACTACATTTGCTGATCACCTATTTGAAGAAAATGATGATTCGTTTTTTCGGACACCCTGTGTTTTATGATGATGAAAATCGGTACATATATATTTCAAGTGGTACTGATTCAGAATCCATCATCAAGTTTCGTGGAAAAAAATCCCTAATAGTACTTTCTGGAATATGGGTCATTGAAATTTGTCGCAGTTGGCCACGATAACAGTCCAAGAATTAGATCACTCTCTCGTTGGATGAGCATTTCAAATACCTATCCAACAAAAAGAGGTTTTTTTGAAATTGGTCGGATATTAACGATTTTACAGGGGTGGTAAGTCCTTAAGGTGGACACACTGTATAAATAAAATCGAAATAGAAACAACTTTTCTTCGTGAACTTTATCAAAATTCAAACGGATAAGCCTATTTTCAGCGATTTATCTGAAAACATGCAACTTTTGAGATGTAGCGATAGTCACGTGACCCCGACTGAGTAGTCCATTTTTCATATTTTTCATAGCAAAACTTAACGCCCAAGTCAAATTTCGAAATGAATCATTAACATCTTCCCACATGATGCCGGCTTCTTGAATGACACTGTAGAACTCGTTAACCCATGCAGATCTACCCTGTACATACAGATTAATAAAAAAGCGGACTAGAATGGCATTATTCCATTTTTACCCACTGCACAATATAGGCTCCTACGAATACGAGCTTCCGGAGAAAACCGCCAGATGACGCTACCTCAACGACACGTCAAGGTTGGTAGAACTGATGATTATATTTAGAGGAAGGATGCCCCGATTGCATCCTGCGAGAAATTTATATGGGCGAGTGGACTGATATTAGAGAGTTGAAGTAATCACTGTACGTAGACCTCCACGTAGACGTTAACGAACGAAAAATAACGTTTACGTATTGTCGTTAAATTGAGTTGAAGTCGCCACTTTGGTCGTCACTGTCATCATAACGTTATAAAACATTTTGTGTTCGGTTTGTATTGGTCATTTCTTGTTGTGTGTTTAGTATAGTTTGGTTAACGTACGTTGATATTTAAGGTATACATGAAGGAACGTGAGATAACGTACACCCGTAAGCCCACTAACAACGCAAACGTGAAGAATTGGAAAATGCGCATGCGTAGGTGTCAATTGCTACGTTTACGTTAACGTTCATGACAACACTTCAACTATCTATTACTGATGATGAATTATTGGCATTCAATTACTCCACTGTGTCGTTAGGGACCTAAATTGATTTTTGTTACACTTCTCTCGCTTTTTCTATGAGTCTATGCGTTGTTCAAAATTGTTGAATTTCAGAGCTCATTTCGAACGTACCGTCATGGACTCCATTTGGCGATACGTCGAATAAATGGTGATCAGTTTTTATGCTGTTTCGTTGTTGGTCAGATAATCTTCCATTTCCACTCATGAAGCAAGGTTGTCGAGTCATCAATTATAATTAAGTGTTCAAAAAGATGTTAGAGTCCTCTCGTTGAATAAAACATAAATGGAGGAAATACCTGGAACATTCTGATATTATCAACGATAGGCAATTTGGCTTCCGTCATCAGAGATCAACTGGTGACCTGCTCGCTTACGTCGCACATATATATGGCAGCAATAAATTGAAAAATATGGTGAAACCTTAGCCGTCGCACTTGATATCTCCAAGGCATTCGATCAAGTCTGGCACCACGGACTCCTCGCCAAGCTTCCATCTTATGGCTTGCCTCCTCAGCTATGTTCTCTGCTGGCTAGTTTTCTCTCGAATAGGTTTCTCCATGTAGTGGTCGACGGAGTTTTATCTGACGCGCTTATCATAAATGCAGGTGTTCCGCAAGGATCAGTTCTAGCACCAACATTATTTCAACTCCATATCGACGATTTGTTGGGAGCAACTTCATGTCCAGTACACAAACTCGCGGATGATAGTACCTTCCATACCACCTTCTCTTCTAGGGCTCCAATTCCAGCCAGGCAAATCAGACAATTCTCGAATGGGTATCCAATAATCATCCATTTCGATGCTTGGGATCACTATCACCAATAACCTTTCTCGGGTAAATCACGTGAGATCAATTGCTGAAAGTGCATTCCAAAAACTTGGTTTTCTGTTTCGGGCCAGGAGCTATTTCACTTCCAGTCAGCTGTTTATGATCTATAAGGCACAGGTTCGACCTATCCTTTGTCTTCTCTGGCATACCGTAGAAAAGTTGGCGATCTTGCTCTATTTTATAGATATTTCCATGGACGATGCTCTTCTCAAATATCAACAAATCAGATCTCGATCACCAAAGTAGCATTTCGCGCTCTCGATACAAAATAGTTATTTGTGATTTTTTCAACAAGGCGTAGCCAAGTTGAAAAAATAGTCGAGATGACCAAAGTATTTCGCGCTCAAGTTGCAAACAAAATTTATTCTACTGACGTCAAAAAATATAGTTCTCAAGTTAAAATATGCTTAGCTTGAAATAACATATAGTGTTGAACTGGCTTGGGAGGCCTCTCCCTACGTCAAAAAATATAGTTCTGAAGTTAAAATATGCTTAGTTTGATAAAAAAAATAGTGTTGAACTGACTTAAAAGGCCTCAACCTATCCTCCCTAGGTACGAACGATGTTCCACGAACATAATAGAAATTTTCTTTCGTACGAAGTAGGTACTTCGCGCACTGTTTTACTTCGCGCATTGTTTTGTGCAAGGTATCATGGTAACGTAGGAAACTGAAAAAAAGTGTCACTTAGCAATTTGTAATCAATGCGCGAGCCTTGTCATTGTTTGACCTTTGTAGAAAAATAACTATTTTTGTGTTATAACAGGTTTTCTCAACAGGGGCCCTGTGCCGTGATAAGCCAGTGGAATCGCCACGTTAGGAGGCCGAAAGACATCCAAAAATAAACAATGTTTCCATCTCATTATTATTATCATTATTATTGAATTATCATTAGTTCTACCAACCTTGCGACCCGTTAGTCACACTTCTATCGACAGATGTCAGACTCGCACGGGACTATCAGGAATCAGAATCAGCAGGGCTATTCCTGCTGCAATTCGTGGAATTCGCGAGGGTTAACAAACTTTGAAGGCGGGACGTAAAAAGGGTGCGAATGTGCATTGAAGGTGGTTCTTTCGTTGGCGTTGTTTTGTCGGATCTGATATTCTCAACTCAGATCAGATTTTTCGATAACCGTTGGTATCAAGATGTTAAGGCGTTCTTAGTTAGGTTATGTATCTATGAATATACAGGATGTTTCGAAAAAAGGTGGTCTTCTTGCTATATAGGATAAGTAGTAGAAAAATGCAGAATATGTTGGCATTGTTCAGTAACAACTTTTTGTAACGGTATCCGTATTCAAGTTTCAAAGTGTTGAGAAAAAATTGTGTACACATTTATTTTTTCACGATTATGTCGAAACTATATGCACTGCCCAGCCAACCATGAGATGTTTGAGTGATGTATTCGCCACATCACTTTGTGACATGCGATATCGCATTTGAAGTCACAAACATGTTACTGATATAACGTGGCGATGTGAAAATGTCCGACTCAAGCAACATCACTGTGACGTCGTTCAGACATGAAATGCGACATCACATGAAAAATCACTACCAGATCACATACAAGTGTACATTTCATATTACAAATACATCACACTGCGACATCGATGATGTGGTCGCCGTACCTGTGATATTCCTGGGATATATAATAATAATGATTATTCAACTTTACGAAGAAAATGTTTATTTTCCGAAAGTAAAAACAGATGATACAAAACTTATCATGACAATCACCCTAATTAGTAATCTTGAAGTAAAACATGACACATATATATAGCAATACAAATATACATTATTCATAAATGATACATATCAAATACACTTAAATTATCTTGGGATCTTTCATCCACCTTGTTTTAGATTGCAATATTCCTATCTCAGAGATATAAGATCCTAAATAAATGATTGTATACCTCCAATTTGAAGCTGCTATAATATGTGCTATAAAACATCTCATATATTTCAACAGAGAATTTGGAAGGAAATAGTCTGTACGGAGTCGGACTCACTCACTGACTGACTGACTGACTGACTGACTGACTGACATGGCCATGCACAGCTCAACATGGCGTCTGGCGTGTGCGTTCGTTTTTGCGCATGTCTGCGTCACACTCACAGGTCACAAAGATATCTCATGAGGATAACAATGTGAATTATTTAGTTAACGTCGAAGATATGTAGTTTGAAGAAGTCGCTGCCACATTACATAGTTTCCTGATTGCGATGTCACCTTGCGACGTTGATATCGAATCTACGTCGATAAGATGTGTTAACGAGATATTGCATTTATGCAAGGTTGTTACATCACACAGATGTTGATGTCACACGATGGTTGGCTGGGTGGTAATATTTTATTATTTATTTAATTTTGTAAGATAGTTCAGTCAATGAACCGGTTGTAGATGAGGACATTGAAGAAAACCATTTCTTCTGAGATTATATATACCGGGTGACACAGGAGACATGTAGCAGTCTGTAATTTTTTTATTTGGAGAGATAAAATTTTGAAATTCACAGGGGGTATATAATTAATGGTAGCGCACTTCACGAACTAAACGACAATTTTTTTCAACCACCTGTTTGACCGGAAGTGACTCCAACTTTTTGTTTTCAAACGTCACCCTGTATATTTCTTCAGTCTATCTTTTTTGCCTTGAAATTCTCTATCCAACCATGTATCACAAAGTGACATTTATTTCTTGATTCGCTGTTGAATTGCTTTTTATTCAAAAAGAATAAGTTGGCTGTGACATGAATTCGATGATATATCGACACTTAGGTAGGCTTTTTAAATATCATTAGTAAACCGATATTATTCAAAATATTTTGATATTCTGATCAATGTCTGTAGGTTGTCAATAGCTTGTTTGAGTCAAGATGGAAACCTTCGAAGATAACTCATGATATTGAAGAATCTAGGATAGGAACATATTTTTTCGAATTCAGCTACTCGTACAGAAACTATCTGTCTTTTATTTCCGCCAGGTACCTGTCACATGATCTTTCCATTTGGAATAATAAAACTAGAATTGTATTTTTTTCCTAATTATTTCAGTAGACGGTTGACCTACACAAAATGTTTTATGTGTTTGGCAGTTAATCGATTGCATCAATAATTTTTCTTCTTCATTTGTGTGTTGATTTAAATTGCATATTAACAACATATCGACTTTTTCGTTTCTTGAATACATTTTCCGTCTCTATTGATAATATGCAATTTTAATCAACACACAAATGAAGAAGAAAAATTATTGATGCAATCGATTAACTGTCAAACACATAAAACATTTTGTGTAGGTACACCGCCTACTAAGTGAAATAATTATGAAAAAATAGACTGATAGCCCTGTGGATCATCGTATAAGAGGAACAATTTTAGTTTTCAAAATTGTATCTCTTCAAATAATAAAACTACAGGCTGCTACATGTCTCCTATGTCACCCGGTATATATATGTTCGGAGTAAATAGGAACTAAACATTTCGAAAGTCCCTGAACTTACAAGATGGGGCAACTACAGGGGGGCCCTTTTTTTTGATTTATCGTTCATATATGAGAAACAGTACGTCACAGAACAATAGTCAATCTATTCGAAATTATAGCTGATAAAATCGTCTTCAAAATTGTATAACACAGATGAAAAAGGATTTCTTCAATCAAACGAATTCATTTTCTTAGAATGGAATTGCTTCGTACAAGAGTTTTTCATTTTAATGGAGCAATACCTATACACTTGTCTCAAATCAATCCGCTTGGTTGTTTCGTTTCTTGAAGTTTCTTCATATAAATTTGCTCAACATAAACAGTAGGTATATTTCTCCATTCAAGAGAACCGCGAATACAATTGACATAAATTCCAATTTATATCGGTTCAAGGAAATGTGTGCTTGTTCAAAGAACTAGCAATGACGTATATACAGCTGTGGGGGACAACTGAACGCCTGTGCCAATTCGACTCCTCAGTCTTTAGCAGCCATTCGTCATTGCAGCTGTTGTTTCTTCTGAAGACGGTGTAAAGCAATGGTGAAGTGTTGAAGGAGCAAGTGTGCTGAGTCATGGATAATAGTGGCGTAGTATCATCTTCACAGCAATGCGGCATTCCATATTTGAAGACAATCTGCGGGTGTAGGAACTTTGTATATATTTGTAACATAGTTGTATACCGACTGAGGTGTTTTCCCTTCTGATCAATCATACCTCAAACCATAACTACACATCACTGTCAACGCATATAGCCATGATTGTATAACTTGCACAACACATTCGTTCAGCAGTGACGATTTGACCAGTCGCATTCAATCGACCCATAAGTGGGTAATTGTATGGAGGAATCCTTGGTGCCAAACACATATGGGTGACGTAGGCAAGTCATTCTCCAGTTGATCTTTGGTGGTGAAAGTCGTATTGTCTTTCATTAATGATTCCTGAGCTTTCCAGATATTTGATGAGCTCAATGTTGATTGCTTTCTCCATCACATTGGAGATGAATCGATTTTTTATTCATGGAGCGAGTTTGACGAAATTTTTTTTAGAAATGTGGAAGGGAGAAGGGTGTATCTAGGAGCTGAGCAGCGTCCACTTTTATCAAATACCAAGATCTGCTAGATCATATTCGCATGCTGAAAAACCCAGATTCCATATTAGTAGCGATTTAAAAAAACATTCGCGTAGGTACGCCACTTGAATAGGCGTCCTCTGAAATAGATCTGTACAAAATTTCAAATATTCAATACTGTCTGTAGGTTAATCGAGGAGGTGGAGGTGGTTAATTTATGATTTCACTCATCTCTATGAAATAAAAATATGAATATTATTTCAATATACGTGTAGTACGGACAAATCGGATGATTTGCTCCAAAATGTCACTGCGTTCGAAGAATTTTCCTATCAGAGAGCCTAAAAGAAAAATGCAATAGCTTGTCAGTGACAATTCGTATTGAAAAAGGTTTGGAGAAGAGGAATAGAGATATATAGAGAATATATTAAATTTCCACTTATCTTTGGACGTTTCGGGAACGACTCTGCTTCCGTTTTCAACATCAAAAATACTATTTTCTTCGTTCTGGTTGTTATATATCTTCTTTTCCAATGATTTTGATATTATTCAACTCTGCCATAGTGAAGATGGACAACACAGTTATTGAAATAATATTCATATTTTCATTTTATGGAGACGAGGAGAGAAAATCCAAAAAAATCTGAAATAATAAAATATTCAATATTGAGGATTATAATATGACTAATTTACTGACAAGTTTTACCTTGAGGATTTATTGATGAAACAGTCTACAAAACTTGTCCAACCAACGCAGAAGATCTGCGCGAAAGATCAAGACAGGCATGCGCTGAAATAACACATCAATTTGTTCAATGTTATCGCAAATTGGAAAGATTACGATGAATGCATTCAAATAAATCAATATTTAGTTGAAAAATCTAGAATTTGAATTCAATTATTGTGTATTAATTCAATATTATTTTAGAAGTATACCTATGTCTGCATAAGAATGTCCATCAAAGAAATTTCCTTTCGTGCGCTCCAAGAGTGAAAAAAAATGTTGTTATTGAATGAAATTGTTGTAATTTATTTGCTATCGCATGGCTTACTAAATAAAAATCATCTTATTGCATAATCAACAATTTGTGCATCACTCGTAAAATCGTTAAAAATGTTGAATATTTTTTCATGAAACTTGGTACAGATCTTCAGAGGAGGGCGATCCCAGTGGTGTTCACGGATATCTTGTAAAAATACCAATGATATGGAATCTAGGTTTTTCAGCCTGTGAATTTGATCTAATAGGCCTTGGTTTTCGAAAAAAGTGGACGCCGATAGGTCCAGAATACATCTTGCCCTCCTCCATATGTCATGAAAATTTCGTCAAAGTCGATCCATGAATAAAAGATGATTGGCTCGCTTTCGAATTGGTCACTCTGTATGTATAACCATTCCAGGAAAAAAGATGGAATAAGAAGTCATTAAACCATTTCTCAATGGGGGTAATGAAAAGGCGTTAACTGCCCATAGTAACAACCTGTTACAATATATCGATTTCACTGAAGTACTAGAACTGAAATCAAATGGATACATTTATTATATCATAATTCATCTATTAAAGGTATGAAGTTTATTTTCCAAGTTGACTAATAATAAACAACTAATAGACAATTGTTATTTTACCTCGCCTTAAACAATTTCAGTGATATTTAATTGCTCATAGAATAGAAGATAATGATGGACTACAGCAATCTTCATCCTATATGTTGAAGAAATAATCTCTGCTTTCCTAAAAGAGTTCGATCAACATCACAAAGTCGAACGCGAACATCCTGGCCCCCTTTTTGTGTGACTTAAATACCATTTTACTGACATTTGATAAGTGGGGTTTCATGACATCATCAACAGTAACACTCAATAATCGAGTTTACAATAAAACACAGAATTATGAAGAGATATTCAGAACACAGTGGTATTTTGCTGGAAGCATTTATTATAGATGAAGAAGCCAGGAGCTATTTCACTTCCAGTCAGCTGCTTATGATCTATAGCGCACAGATCCGACCTGTCCTGGAATACTGTTCCCATATTTGGAGTGCAGCACCCAAACATACCCTGAAACTGTTAGATTCTGTCTAAAAAAGGGTAATTCGTCTCGTGGGTGATGCCTCGCTCACAAACTCGCTCATTTCTCTGGGACACCGTAGAAAAGTTGGGGATCTGGCTCTATTTTATTGATATTTTCATGGACGATGCTCTCCTGAAATATCAACAATTGTTCCTCTCTTGGCAGTCCCCGCAAGATTAACCCGTCGAGTTGAGACTTCGCATCCATTCGTGGTCACTTTGGAGACCTGCAGAACATCTCTTTCCAAAGACTCGTTCATCTACCGAACAGCGACGCTCTGGAACACATTGCCAAGGGAGGTGTTACCCGAGGCATATAACCTCCAGGAATTTGAGAAGAACACCAATTCCTACCATATTTCCCTTGGTTCTCACGATGTTCGTGGGAACCAGAACATAAAAAAAATAACACGATTATCAAAGCTCTGAATATGAAGATTCCGGAAGCGTTTTGAGAGAGAGCATCAATCAACAGGATACAGGCAAGGCAAGAGAAATAAAAAAAATATCTGTTCAAACGGTAAGGTGACGACCACGATGCAACTTCACACCCATCCAATTATCACACTGTAGTAATGATATTTGGCATTACAGAAGTTTCATATTGTCACCACAAGCTGTCAAGAGATTAGATTTATCATCGGTGAAAACCAATTCCAAATTGGTAAGGAAATTTTCGAGTTATTCTGGGATGGGTCATAAGGTAGCATCTTTGGTGTGATCCAGTTGCATAAAACCTTAATGCACACAATATTTTGGATTCTGTAGTCATTCCCTTCACTCTTTAAACTATCAACTAAGTGGGGCATCATTGATCGTGTCAGAAGTCGAACCAACTTTTTGTTGGTGGACGATGTTTGAGGTAAAGAAAAGTGATTTACAAAATCGACACTTCTTTTCAAAGATAGAGGACATAGTAACACAGGAATATGATATAAACTTTGGTACTCCCCAGGGTAGTGTCTTGAGGCCTTTGATTTTCCTACTTCACGTCAATGATCTGCCGAAATGTTTATCCCAAGGACGAGTTCTCCTGTATGCCGATGATAAGTCCATTGATAAGACGTTCTGTATCTCAACGTACAGAACGTATGATAAGACAGAGATCATCGAGCTCCACAATAGTTATCGGCCCCCACCAATACTGTTATAAAAGCTTCTAATTCTGTAAAACTCCTGGGAACAATAATTGATGGCAATATGACATGGAAACAACATTATTGATTAACAATAACAAAAATACACCCAACAAACATTCAGACCTCCATAACTACAATACAAGGAACAATTCTAATATAAGACTCAAGAAACCGCGTTACTCTAACTAGAGTCCCTGTATATACCTAAAGGGCGCCGTACATTATGCTATTTCTTGGCAAGATTGAGGCAATGCAATTTTTTCGCAATTTTCTCAATTTATTGCAAGTCGCCGTTCATTGAGATATTTCTGTCATATTTTCTTGTTCATATTCACTATTTTCAGGTTTTTGAGCCTTCAATGTACTTTTTGAGGTTATTTGGTGTTTCAGGCCAAGTTATGGAGAAAATTTGTATTTTATCAAGATGATACGATCAATATTACTAAAAATTTTACTAAACTTGCCTTGAAATTGCAGGAAAAATAGGACTGGTTCTATTACGAAACTTGCATGAAACTTGCCGTGATATATCATAGACGCATGCGCATTGTTCGATTCAAAATTGCATTTCATCGAACTTGCTGGTAAATAGCATAATGTACGGCGCCCTTTAGACAGAGAGTCCGGACACAAAACTGACTGTTTCATTTGGTTTGTCCACCTGACAATGTGACGAAACACCATAGTCGTCCTGCCCGCTTTTTTTTTAAATCGAATTTCTGTCACTGTCACTTTGAAATTTTCTGACCGCCAAAATTAATTTCAAGAAATCCGGAATATGTGAGGTAAATATTCAAATTTACTTGTGAAAAAAAGTAGAGAAAAGATAAAAGTTTTAGACCCATTTCGATAGAGATTCTTCTGGGCTGATGGATTTCAAATTGCCGTCAATTTATACAATAGAGACGTTCATTGGGAAATACTGAATAATACGATCGCAGAGAAAGAAAATGAGAATGAGATGATGCGGAAAGAAATTGAAAGTTTGAAATCAACACTAGAAGATTTAGACAAATTGCAATGTGCTATGTCATCAGTCCAAGGTGTTTTTAATTCAGATCAAATTTAGAATTTACAGGTGAATGTGACTGCAGGAAGAGGTGGGAAACCGACACAATTGATAAAGCACTCGCTATCAAATTCTCTTGTGGTACCACTGGATATGAACACCTGTTGAAATTTAAATTGCCATTTACTACAATCAGAACACTATCGAGGAAAATAGAACACATTGCTTTCAATGCAGGAATATTGAAAGAATTTCTTCATTACTTGAAAATGAAAATAGAAAATTACTCGGACATTGAGAGAGAATGCTGCCTTTGCTTTGACGAAATGGCTGCTACTCCAGGGCAAGCCTATTGCATGGGAACTTCCCAAAGTTTAGCTTTTGAGACGATAGAAAATTCTGGTGAAAATGCCACCCACGTCCTAGTTTTCATGTTAGGGGGGATAACATCCAGTTGGAAGACAATTATTGCCTATCATTTTAGTTTCCGGTAACATTTTAGCTGATTTTATTAGTAAAAACAACTATTTTTTCTTGGATATATGTAATACCACGTAACTTGAATTATTTTTCTTATACAGGGTGAGTCATGAGGAACTGTACATGCTCCTACTACGAATAGAGGCAGCTGAGGGGAATACCAAATGACCATCAGAAAGTGTCTCCGCCTCTTCTAAAATGATCTATAGGGTGATTTATGGGATATGGCCAAAACTTCTGTCAATCATAATTTTCCAACAGTTCTTTCGATTCCTTTAATTTTTTCTTGGATTATTATGCTGTCACTCAGCAATCAACTGACGTATTCAGAATCGTGAAAATCCAGGACCGGTCTTGAGAAATTCTGCCAATTTGGTTCATATAAAAAATTTCACTCTGTATGAGGTTTTAGTAAACTGTGATATGGAATTTCTAAAGTTGATGAACAGGCAACCAAAATGAAGTATTTCAAATTTTCCTCACAATTTCATTGAATTTCTTAGAAAATGATTAATTTAAACTACACACGAAACAACAAATGTATTAATTTCAAAATTAATACTTCGCAATGCATGAATTTCACGAATAAAAGTAAGGGTAAAATTATCCCTGATTCTTGTTTGTCAACTCCGAACATTTCATGTCACAGTTTATTAAAATCATATACAGGGTGCAATTTTTGGTGATTATTACCATGTACCAAAAATTTACTGAATCCAACCCTGGATATAGATGATGTTGATTTTCAGTGAACTGAAGAATAGGAAAGAAATTCTGTGAAACTCTGAGGAAAATTTGAAATACTTAATTTTGGTTGCCAGTTCATCAACTTTGATAATTCCATATCACAGGTTACTAAAACCATATACAGGGTGTAATTTTTGGTGATTATTACTCTCTACTAAAAAATTACTGAATCCAACCCTGGAAATAGAAGAATGTTGATTATTGTTGAGCTGAAGAATTGAGAATGATATTATCCCTACTTTCATTCGTGAAATTCATGCGTTGCGAAGTATTAATTTTCAAATTAATACATTTATTGCCCAAGTTTCGTGTGTAGTTTAAATTAATCATTTTTTAAGAAATTCAATGAAATTGTGAGGAAAATTTGAAATACTTTATTTTAGTTGCCTGTTCATCAACTTCAGAAATTCCATATCACAGTTTACTAAAACCTCATACAGGGTGAAATTTTTTATATGGACCAAATTGGCAGAATTTCTCAAGACCGGTCCTGGATTTTCAAGATTCTGAATACGTCAGTTGATTGCTGAGTGACAGCACGATAATCCATGAAAAAATGAAAGAAATCGAAAGAACTGTTGGAAAGTTATGATTGAAAGAAGTTTTTGCCATATCTCATTAATCACCCTATAGATTATTTTAGAAGAGGCGGAGACACTTTCTGATGGTCATTTGGTATTCCCCTCAGATGCCTCCATTCGTAGTAGGAGCATGTACAGTTCCTCATGACTCACCCTGTATCTGATGACGAAAATTTGCAACAGCCATCTCAGGAATTGATTATGAAAATTATGGATTCGAAATTTGAACACTCTGTTGTTCATTATTTGAAAATCTAATTGTTATTCTAGTTAAAATAGCCCCATTTCTCACTTCTACCTACGGCTATGCAAGGTTTGACAAATAATCTAACCCTCAAAATTGTTTCTGACAATCATTGATACTAGGGGAATTAAACAGAACAGAGCTCGATATAATATATGTCTTGTTCCTTTATTCAATCATCAATGCATTTTTTGAAAACAGAAAAAGACAGAAGTATAGCTGTGTCCGGACTCTTGTCTAAGGTATATACAGGGACTCTAAATGTAACTGTGAAAAATCACCAATATATATGCTTTTGATTTGCAGCTTTTTCTTGGGGTTTGGATTCGGTTTCATAAATAAATTAGAAGGATTAAGTAGAAAAACGTTTCGCCCATGGCCAAGGGCTTTCTCAATTTATTAATATTTAGCTCTCAACCAATTCATAATTCCGGTGATTGTGGTGTTCTTGTGGACATTTTCATTCACCACAATCACCGGAATTATGAATTGGTTGAGATTTGAATATTAATAAATTAACAAAGCCCATGGCCATGGGCGATACTTTATTTATGAAACCGAATACAAGCCCCACGAAAAAGATGCAAAACAAAAACATAACAGGATTCAAGAAAAGGGGGTTCGTTGTTCGGAGAGAAAATCCCTCAACAGAAAAATATATATGCTGGTAGTGATCTTTATAATGCCCTACCTGCTGATCTCAAGCAGTTGAGTGTTCAAGAGAAATCTTGAAAAAATTCTTCTGAATGGGTGCTTCTATTCGAAATAGGAATTTGTGGATTATTCGACAAAAATTGATATTCATGATATTCATGATGGTTCTATGACTTGTACAAATTAGTTATGTTATGTCCTCCACTTCTGCTGTATGTATATGTATACGCTCTATTCATCTTATTTATTATTATTTCTTTGTTACTCATTGTTATGTGTATGTTAGTATGTAATTTTTTGACGAATTCAATCTATTGTATATAATATCATCTACAACAATTAGTAGGTAACATTTTTATTTTCGTCTTGAGATTGAAAAAATTGAAATTCATGAAAACAATATCACCACTATACCCTCAAAGTGATGGCATTGGCTCCGTTGCTCGTTTCATTGGATCAAAATCAACCTCGAGTTCATCATCGTATCGTACGACAATCGACAATCGTGAAACAGAATCCCTCTGCAAAGCTCGATAAAAATAATGCAACTGACTCCGGCCGGAGTATTGAGAAAAGAATGCCGTTTCCGAACCCATCCTATAGCCCAGATGCAAAGTTAACCCTTTTCCTTCTCCTGCACCACTGATGATCGTTTCGGCGAATTCGAAGCACCGGGGTGGGGGGGGGGGGGGGGGTGTGATAAAAATAAATCACAACTATGATTTGTAAAACTATATGGAATCTATTTTCACCTCGTTTTCACCAATTTTCTCTTCTATATCTTCATCTCCCAGGACACTTTCTTCATTACACTAGAATAAATATAAAATGTTGCATATTAATATACCCAGATGATACCAAGTTTACCAATAAAGCAAGGCTTCATGATTGAAGTGAAGTAGGTAATAAGATATTTCCTTGAGAACTCACCAGGTCTCTTGGTTTTGATACTTTTTTGCTCATTTACTGATTTAAACCTTTTTTCTGCTCTCAGTTTTCGATCTACATCAGTCTTGCGTTTTAGATGGGCTAGAGATTACTGGCCCATATTATACCGCCCAAGCTGGATGATTTTCATCTTTCAGGCTCGAGGTTCTCCTACAAGGTAAATAAATTATGTGTGTATTAGAAACATGATGTTTCCAAACCATGTAGGACCATCAAATGTTATGAGTATTGGTTTCATTTATCAAAATAAAAAATTTATAAGTTTTCAATAGCATGAAATACTAAATTTGACAGTTCTAGACCTACTCTAGGTACATATAAATAATATTAAAATCCTCTTCCTCAGGTACCTGTTAGGAAAATAGTGTATGCTACATATCCTCTGGTTCATTATGATTGATTCTGTTGTTGATCCTGACTGTTGATGGCTGATATTCACTTTTCCCTCATCTTTCTTGATAGATTCTTCATCTGTGGGCAAAGCCAAGAGTTTTTTACAGTATCAGGAAAAGGAAAAAAACTACAATGGTCCCGATCTGAACGACTTCCACCGCAATACACGTTACTGGACTTTTTTCTTCAAAATAATTTTTTTTATCGCTTCCAAAACACACAATGTCCTCAAGTAAATAAACGTGTCTTTGGTTTCTTTGCCAACCAGACGCCATTTTGAGAATATTTGACAGGTCGTCGAATTGCCTAATTAGGTACTCCTGTCTTGTTGTCGACGAATAAGATTCAAATTCCTTTACCTATCATTATAGCTGCTAAAATACCATCTCGAACAATTAGTAGGTAACATTTCCATTCTCGTCTTGAGATTGAAAGACATTGAGTTCATAAAAACAATATAACTACTACACTGAGGAAAATTCCTACTAACCATAGTCAGAAATCGAATTACCTCAGCAAGAAACTCTAATAGCATAGGGGACAAACGAGTTATCACCTGTGATTATAAAGTCGGCTTTGCTGATTATAACCCACTTGCGATTATTAGATATAGAACCTTGCTGCCACTAGCGAGTGCATGTGTATATCGCTTTTAGACGATGTTTCTGTAGTAGGTATCTGACTTTGCTACCGCTAGTAAGTGCATCTAATAATGTAATAATTTCGGCCAATGATCTCTGAAATTCAATAGATAGATTGATTCATGCACCCTTAGGAAAAACGAGAGGTTTTTGCGTAACTAATGAAAAAAATAATTTGTCTGAAACTTTCTGCAACCATTGCATTTCGAGAAGTAGACAAGTTATTAAAGATGCGTACAGGAAAACAAAATGTTACCAGTAAAATCATTCAAATAATATCATAAACTGAACATTTTTGCTCACAATAAGTTTTTAGACCACATTCTATAGAGAATTTCAGTCGAAAAAACTCACCATTATCATTCCATCAATCCTGAAAATAACTGAAGCACTAAGACCTATGAAAGCACTGAAAGGGACACAGAAACTTTTTTTATTTGTTCAAAAATGTTTCCATTTTATATTTGAATTCAGATTCAAATTTTGAATAATGAAGTGAATTCAAGAGGGGAAGTTTTCAACTGTCGTGTGTCGAGATTGTAGTCCTGTCCATGGGTTTGCATCAAGAGCCCATCAACTGTGCATGATTGATCAAGCAAGATCTTATATAGAGAGGGAGAAATCAGCAAAATATCGAATAACGATAAGTGGACAATGTAACCACTATAACCTCAAAGTGTTGGCTTTGGCCTCGGTGTTCGTGTCATTGGATCAAAATCTCATCCCATTTCGCCAAAAAAAAACCGACGATCGAGAAATAGCATAGGAGATGAATTCGACCTCGAGTTCATCATCGTATCGTAGGACAATCGACAATCCTGAAACAGAATCTATCTGCAAAGCTCGATAAAAGTATTGCAGCGGCCGGAGTATTAAGAAAAGGACGCCGTTTCCGAACCCACCCTATAGCCCAGATGCAAAGTTAACCCTTTCCCTTCTCCTGCACCACTGATGATCGTTTCGGCGAATTCGAAGCGGGGAAAGGGGGGGGTGGGGGTTGAAAGATGAAAATAAATCACAACTATAATTTGTAAAAGTATAATATGGAATCTATTTTCACCTCGTTTTCACCAATTATCTCTTCTATATCTTCATATCCCAAGACACTTTCTTCATTACACTAAAATAAATATAAAATGTTACATATTGAATCCAGATGACACCAAGTTTACCAATAAAGCAAGGCTTCATGATTGAAGTGAAGTAGGTAATTAGATATGTTCTTGAGAACACACCAGGTCTCTTGGTTCTGATACTTTATTGCTTGATTCCTGATTTGAACCTTTTTTCTGCTCCCATTTTTTGGTCTTCATCAAGTCTTGCGTTTTGGATGGGCTAGAGATTGATGGCCAATATTATACTGCCCATGCTGGATGATTGTCATCTTTCAGGCACTAGGTTCTCCTACAAGGTAAATAAATTATGTGTGTATTGAAAACATGATGTTTCCAAACCATGTGGGACCATCAAATGTGATGAGTATTGGTTTCATTTATCAAAATAAAAAAAGTTATGAGTTTTCAATAACATGAAATACTAAATTCGACAGTTCTAGAGTAGGTAGGTACATATAAATGATATTGAAATCCTTTTTGTTTTTGTTAGGTACCTGTTATGAAAATAGTGTCTGCTACATATCCTCTGGTTCATTATGATTGATTCTGATTTTGATCCTGTCTCTTGATGGCTGATATCCACTTTTCCCTTATTTTTCTGATAGAACCTTCATCTATGGGTTGTGCACAGAGTTTTTCGCAGTATCAGAGTAGGAAAAGGAAAAAAACAGCAAATGGTCCCGATCTGCACGACTTCTACAATCCACCACAATACACGTTACTGGCACTTTTTTATTATAGTATATTATATATATTATAGTTTTCATTATTCACAATTAATCTAAACAAAACTGAATAAAATGATACTCTAAAAGGCTTCCAAAACACACAATGTTCTCAAGGAAATAAACGTGTCTTTGGTTTCTTTGTCAACCAGACGCCATTTTGAATTATTTGACAGGTCGTTGGATTGCCTAATTAGCTACTTCTGTCTTGTTGTCGACGAATTGATTCAAATTCCTTTTCCTATCTTTATAGCTGCCATCTCGAACAATTAGCAGTCTTGAGATTGGAAAAATTGGAGTTCATAAAAATAATATAACCACTGTAACCTCAAAGTGTTGGCTTTGGCCTAGGTGCTCGTTTCATTGGCTCAAAATCTCTGCTCATTTCGCCAAGAAACCAACGATTAAGAAATAGCATAGGATAGACCTCGAGCTCATCATCGTATCGTACGACAATCGACAATCCTGAAACAGAATCCATCTGCAAAGCTCGATAAAAGTATTGCAGCGGCCGGAGTATTAAGAAAAGGACGCCGTTTCCGAGCCCACCCTATAGCCCAGATGCAAAGTTAACCCTTTCCCTTCTCCTGCACCACTGATGATCGTTTCGGCGAATTCGAAGCGGGGTGAAGGGGATGAAAGGGGGGACAGCGGGAAAGAAGAAGAACGATGTGCGCTAAGAATAAGAATACGTGCATTAAAAACGAACATCAATACTTCCCTTATTAAAACTCCCTTATAATGACAATCAAGACGGCCGAGGAAGTGCGAGAGAGACGGAGATGGGGTGGGGATTGCTCGGTCCGGAGGGTGGAAGACGAAAGGAGAAAGGAGAGATTCTTCGTTTATGCACGGCCGTCCGCGATAACGATTTTTTTGTTAATTATCAAGTCGCGTATGAGACAGTGCAAAGGAACTGCGGGCGGTTGAGGGGGGGCGAGCGGGGAAGCCGGGCCCCGCGAATTTCATACGCTCGGGAATTCGTTAAAACTTGTCGTAAGTCTTCGAGAGTGCCGCTCAAAAAGAACGTACAAATTAATGTTTATAGAACACTCGGGAATCTTTTGTAGCGATTAAGATTGCTGGGAATGAATTTTCGGTGGAAGGGTTGTAAATTTTTTTTGGGCGTCAGATCGTGTGGATCTTACTGCCTATCGCAATTTTTTTACCGTTTTTTCTATTTACAATATATAGCAATAGCAATATGGTTTTTGGATGTATGCTAAATTGATATTCATCATACAGGACGTGGAAAGGAATTTTGAATTGATAAAACCTCATCACGAATCTGCGATTGAGGTTTATAAAAATAGCAAGTTTCCATCGTTCAAGTTTGAACCCCTTGATTGGGTGAAAGTATTGAAAAGGAATATTCTCAGATATATTATTATTTATGAACACAAAAAAATGGATACATACAGTCTGTCCAAGATAAGGTTGAACATCATGGGGATCTCGAAAACGGTAGGAGATACAAAGTCGGTTAAGTGGGGAAAAAGTTGCGCATTCGGAGGCTTATATCAAGAGCCTCCGAACATTTTAAAAATCATTTCTAGTTTTTTAGTTACCTATATCGAAAGAAGTGAATTTTTGGAATATCTATTTAATTTTTTTTCTCCGTTATTATTAGAGATACAGAAAAACTGAAAATACCTTTTTCATATCAACTTTTATTGACGTTCAACGTGATTATACCGATTTTTTCATGCAACGTTTCGTATCCGTAGAACCATCATCAACTTTTGTTTTTTGAACACGGTCCTGATAATTTTTTTCACAGATTATGAAAGGTTTTTTATTCTGAATTCAACCATGTATTATACAAGGTGATTCGAATGTGTTTCGACCTATTTCTATCATATTTCTATCCATCAATGTTTTTTCGAAAAGTGCCATCAGTTCCATTTATTTCTGATCATTTAGTGTCAAACATTGATGGATTAGTTATTCGATACTGAAAAGTGAATAAAAAATATTTCACTACATCATTCGATGCAGCGCTTAAAATTGTTGATGAAGTCTTACACGAATTACTTTGACAACTTAACTTTGACAATACCTACAGAACCATTCATAACAAATGTTCAAAATGATAACCATTATTTTATATGCACAAAGACCTCTTCTCACAGTTGCTTCTAAGATATTACTAAGCATTTCTGGGGTTATTCTATTGAATGCTTCGATGACACTCAGTTCTTCTTCATCATCAAAACTATTTGCGTGTACAAAGTTTTTGATATATCCCCTAAAAAATATTCAGCTATGTCAAATCAGGTGACCGCGTTGACCAAGGGACTGCAGAATGTGTACCAATCCATTTTTTGAAGGAAATATCTTTCTGAAAAAAAAAACTGGATGTTTTCAGTCTGACCTCTGGAAAGTTATCTCCATATTTGTATGGCAACATGGTTGTTTAAAACACTTGCAGGTCACTGATGATGATCAAAAACATCTCAAAACGTTACTTACAGTAACAGAACATGCCATGCCAGAAATTATGGAAATCGATCTCAGTCTACTCTTTTTATGAGCAAAATTTGGTTTTTTTCAAAAAAACTTCAACGCCTTGTACCAACTCAACGAGACGATTTTGGATATAGGTAAGTTGGCCTAAATCAACTTGTTCTTAGTCCAGGAGTCCACAGCCGAGCCATTTCTCAACCTTTTACACAAAGTGGATCTCAAAAGTCATGATACCTTTCATTGAATAATATTTTCCCTGCTGCATTTTTAACAAGAATATGTTGAAGCATCTATTGACAAACGTTTCTTGTAATTGATTGAATGGTGACAAATATTAATGAAAAGTGAAATTAATAATTGCAATGATTTCAATACACAATATGATACCTTCACATGATTATAGTCATACATTATTAGTTGAATGCTATTCCATCAAGATATGTTCAAGATCTTCCAACAACTTTCTCAATTTCAACAAGAGTTCAAGTCTTGGTATTTATGAATATTTTCTTGATACTCCATCGCTTTCGGGACATCTTCGTGCATATTCGTGTTCGATTATGAAGGTGATGGAACTTGAGAAAATCTCATTTCGTTAGGTTCATAGAAATCGAACGGTATGACAAAGGTTCAAGCGGTTTCTCTGCTACCAGATTTTGAACGATTTCGACCCATGGGTTGTTTTTTGAAATATTCGGTACTACTGAGGTAGTTGCATACGCAAAGGGGGTTTCGTAAACTTCGAAACTTTGTGTGAGCAGGTAATTAATCATGACAAAAAAGATAGGATTGCCTGGAATATTCTCCATCAATATTTTCGGAGATTCACTATGCAACTTTTGTTTTTTTTTCAATAAACGCCATATTCGTTTTTATACTATTGAATAGGGCTCAAAATTTCCTTAGGCCATGTATAACATGTTGACATTCTGACATTTTGAATTGACTTTATCTTTGGACTTTCCCTTCCTCCTGCAAATTTCAGAACCCTTTAGATCAATAATTACGTGATATACGGTGGTGCTTCCATGAGGAGTGAGACAAAATTTAATTCTTCTGAACCGAAAATTTTGTAGGAAAACTACCAATATTTAGTGAACTAGGCGTCTTGATTCCGAAGCCAAAGTGATTTTATACCAATTTTGACTCCTCATATCATTTTCCGGAAATTGGGGTGGTTTCATGGCTGTTGGCGAGCAGTGTATATCACTGAAGATGACCTCACTTGGTCATAGAATGCATTTTTGGTATATATCTCGCTCTAGCAAATTTCAGGATCCTTACCCAACGATTAGGTGAGATACAGGGGTGTTTCCACCTCAACAGCTTCTCATGATCTACAAAGCGCAGATACGGCCTGTTCTAGAATACTGTTCCCACATATGGGGTTCAGCACCAAAACATACGCTGATGCTCTTAGATTCCATCCAGAGAAGAGCCATTCGCCTAGTGGGTGACGCCACACTCACTCACTCTTTGACATCATTGGAACACCGTAGAAAGGTCGGCGACCTTTCACTTTTCTATCGATACTTCCACGTGAAATGTTCTTCGGTAATCTCTGCTATCATCCCTTCACTAGCAATACCAATCAGACGAACTAGACAAGCCCAGTCAGCACATCCTTTCGTTGTCAACCTCGAAAGATGTCGAACAGCACTTTATCAAGACTCCTTCATCCATAGAACGGCTAGGCTCTGGAATTCATTGCCTGTGGAAGTATTCTCATCAACATATAATCTCCAAAAGTTCAAAAAAAATTCCAATACCTACCTCCTGTCCCTATCCTCCCTAGGAACGCACGATGTTCTTTGAACATTATAGGGATTCCCTTTCGTGCGCTCCAAGCGATAAAAAAAAGACGTGGGTCACACTGTTATACAGGGTGTCCCATAAGTAATGGATCAAAATAAGTGGGGTGGTAGTGGGGGTTATTAGTAATCAAACTAACGGTATATGTTGTTATCAAATTATTATATATATATGTTATATCATTTCGGAATCTATATCAAATGGGCATTTTTTTCATGATTGGTTATCTTTTTGGGGTAGTTTTTAAATCTGCCAGCGGCATTTCGAAATTGCCTTGAATATTTCATTGGATGACAAAACTCAAGGGAAACAACATATTTCTCAGGTAATTGATAAGAAGTTATTCATGTCATGAAATGATTTCCGGGGAAAGGTGCATCCATGTGAATCAAATTTGTAAAAGAAAATAATAAATGTGACATATAGTTTAATTGTAATTGATTCCATTCATAGAAATAAAAAAACATTATTACCTTTGGAACCATCAACAATTGAATAACCACTTATACGGTTAGTTCGATTGGAAATGACCCCCTCCCTACCACCCCACTTCTTTTGATCCATTACTTATGGGACACCCTGTATATAAAGAAATACATTGAGAATTCGCATTCTCCATGTGATGAAAATATCAATTCTTTCTCGGTTTATTCAATAGAAAACAACTTCTTTCCTGACTATATGCCACGACGAACATTAAATTACATCTATTGAACATACACGATAAGAATTTGAAAACGAAATCTTCTGAAGTAGAGAATTTGCATCCTCCGTCATATATAGATATTCAACAGAGAACTACTTTCCTGGCTATTTGCCACGTCGAACATTGAATTAAATCTGTTGAACATCCAAAAATAGAGCATGATATTTAAATACTCCTAAGTATTCAAATACTTCCACAGTATTTGAATATTTATTATACGAGTATTCGAATACCTCGGATATATCTGAATAGATTGTGAGTATTTATACTAAGAAGTATTTGTGAATACAAATAATGCCCAGCTCTGTCTAGTTGACAATTATTTGAAGTTTTTGAAAATTGGCCAAATATGGAGAACTTTTTTGTCCAAAGTCGTACACACTGTATATATATTTTTCCTGATTCTATATTAGGATATAGGTGTTCTTTGTGAACTCGGAATGATTGCAAACTCGGAATTCTTCATAAACGATAATTTTATTAATCGACGTTATGGTTATACTTCCACAAGTTTTTGAACTTTACTCACCTGCAAAACCCAAATGCGGCCCTGATTCTCTACGAAAGTTAAACTAATCGTAGAACTTCATTAAGTGAGTATCTAGGTAAGTATAGCAACGAAGCTAAATTAGCAAAAACTAGGCCACATTCTCACTGATCATTTCTATAGGACAATAATAATTGATGTGTGGAATATTGGCTTGTTATACGACGCTATACCTATATAGTGGAGTATACTACGGCCTTGCCAAAAATGCTATCTCGGAAACTAAGCGAGATAGAGGTATAGTTACTTTGGAGAAAATGATCCCCATCGAATTTTGAGCAACTTTGGTTTTTGTGTGTGGTCTGTCTATCTGTCTGTCTGTACTCTGTGGTAATCATAAGTCGATATATCTCCGGAACCCTTTGACATATCGACTTGAAATTTTGCCATCTTATTGTACTCAAAACAATATTATGTCATTAAAATATGAAGGGAATCGGGAAACTCTAAGGTGGTTTTTCCGTTTCTTGTAACCACTCTACAAATCGCAAAAGTGGTCCGATTGATTTCATTTTTTGTGAAAAAAAACTCTATCAGGAAGAGACGAAGCCTATTGAAATTGAGCAGGGTCGGAAAATTCCAAGTGGGTTTTTCAAGGAGATTTTCCAAAACACACGGTTCGATTCAAAACGACATATCTCCTGAACCAATAGACTAAATCCAAATTTGAAAAATGCACCGTATGCTTCTTTGATGACGCAACAAATTATTATATCACCATTTTTTCGTGCATTCATCGGAAAATGGAAAAACAAATGAAAATCAATACATCAAAATTTGAAATCCTTTCAATTCAATATATATCGAAAACAAATGGAAAAATCGAAAATTATCAGAAGTGCAAAGTTATCCACTGGGACATTTCCTACAAATTATAACTCATAATTTTTTCTGTAAACCCAATAGTACAGGAAATAAAGTAAAAAATATGAAAAAAAAATTTGAACGACCCATAGGGTACCATGAAGATATATTGAAAAACAAAGATTATCGATAGATGAAGCTCATCGACTTCCACTGAACCATGAAATATTTTTTCCTTTTGTTGATTGGAAGATGGAACAAAAGTGTTGAAAATTTTATTTTCAGATAATTCCAAATATCTCGAAAACAACTGAAAATATCTGAAAATGTTATGAAACCAAAATTATTCCTTTTGATAGAATCTACAAAAAATCCGTATAACATTTTTCTCTGAATTCAATAGTTCGGGAGATACGATGAAAAAACTAAAAAATTTACAAGTTCCTAGATAATCACTTGCCAATAGAAAACAAAACAAAAAACAAAAGAAAGTAAAAAAAGCACACTCGACTGTCTTGATTTTTTCCCACAAACTACGTACCTAGCTCACTCGACTGTCTTGATTTCCCACAAAGAAGAAATATGTTGGCATTGTTCGAACTTTTTTTGTTTTGGTTTTTTCAGTCCCTATTGGCAGTCGAGTGGGCTAAGTACGTAGCTTGTGGGAAAAATCTGCAGTTCTCAGAACTTTCATAGCGTCGTATACACATCTTTGGTGCCCAATGATAGTTTCAATATAAAAATATGCTCATGATATGGTGCCATGGCCTCTACTTCCATCTTACCTGAGCAATGATAAAATATCATCTGCTTTTATAGCGTCGTATAAATTATCTGACCTCTATACTAATCTAATACCTAATGAAAACTACATCTATACTAATCTGATACCTTTCAAAAACTACGTACCTCACTTGTTAATAACCGTCTCACGCACCCTAGCTAGATTGTCTAGCACAAGTAAATAAGGTGAGTACCTACCTATAGTGTGGTTGAAATTTGAGCCTCATTAGTCATCATTGGGATCTCGTAAACCGTGAGAAGATACAGGATCGGTTGACATATTGGAATGTCGCGCATATTCATGCCTAACAAAGTGCCGTTTTGAAACTTGGAACACTTCAAGGAGATTTACCTATACTAAAAATCGAAGTTGATGATGGCTCCTCGAAGACAAAATGTCGAATCACAAAATATGTATCGATACCATTGGATAAAGCGGAGAAAGTGGCAATGTTGATATAATAGTTATGAACCTAGATAGCACAATGTCATTCATAGAACGTCCATAGGATATTCTCAGAGAATATTTGAATAAACTCAGAATATTCTGACAATGTGATACAATTATTCTAGGAACGTTCTATGCACATTCGGAATGAATATTCTGAGAATATCCCTAGTATATTGAATGAAAAGGAAGAATATTAAAAAATAGCTTGCTCCAGTGGAGATGCTAACTTACTATCTTGTGATTGAATATTAACGAACCTGAAACCTCACCACTTCGCCACGAACCTCATCGATGAATAAATTGAATAGCAAGATGACAATACTGTATGAGTTGAATAGTCAGTATTGAGGCTATAGAGAATAATAGGTTGTGTCAGGGAAAACATTATTATTATAATTATTATTATATTTTAACAAGGGCAGAGGCAAAGCCTATTTTCCCCAATAGGTACTTAATGTTAAAATTAGTTGATGATACACTAATTAATATCTAATTCAGTAATCACTATGATTGTTGCAATTGCACCAACTCATACCGGTTTTTGAAACTGTTTACACTGAGAGCTGACACAACATCACGAGGAAATGCATTCCACTTTGAAAATACTCGATTCGATAGAAATTTTTGTCTGAGTGTGGTTCGAAAATTTTCTTGCTTCAACTTCATGGTGTGGCCTCTCAATCTATCATCGTTCTGTAGATGGAATAAGTTGGATAGGTCAACAGAGAAGTCATCATGCAGAATTCTATACGTCAATGCCGTTGTTCATGGGAGAGATCCCTGAAACTTTTTACCATTTGTTTTTTTTTATCGCTTGGAGCGCACGAAAGGGAATCCCTATAATGTTCAAAGAACATCGTGCGTTCCTAGGGAGGATAGGGATAGGAGGTAGGTATTGGCATTCTTTTTGAATTTCTGGAGATTATATGTTGTTGGGAATACTTCCTCAGGCAATGAATTCCAGAGCCTAGCTGTTCCATGGATGAAGGAGTTTTGATAAAGTGCTGTTCGACATCTTTCGAGGTTGACAACGAAAGGATGTGCTGATTGGGCTTGTCTAGTTCGTCTGACTGGCATTGCTAGTGAAGGGATGATAGCAGAGATTTCCGAAGAACATTTTCCGTGGAAGTATCGATAGAAAAGTGAAAGGTCGCCGACCTTTCTACGGTGTTCCAATGATGTCAAAGAGTGAGTGAGTCTGGCGTCACCCACCAGGCGGATGTCTCTTCTCTGGATGGAATCTAAGAGCATCAGCGTATGTTTTGGTGCTGAACCCCATATGTGGGAACAGTATTCTAGACCAGATCGTATCTGCGATTTGTAGATCATGAGAAGCTGTTGAGGTGTGAAGTAGCTTTTCGCACGGAACAAGAATCCTAGTTTTTGTGAAGCAGCTTTTGCGATGGATCTGACATGATTATCCCATGAAAGAGTGTTGCTGATGGAAATACCGAGCATAGTCATGGTGGGCTTGGTGGGAACGGTGGTGCCAGACATTACAATGTCGGGCATACTGAGTTCCGCCTTTCTAGAGAAAATACAGGCTTGAGTTTTGGTGGCGTTGAATTCAACTAGGTTGTTGGTTCCCCAGGCTGTGATTTCAGCAAGGTCTTCATTAACAGCACTGACCTGCCTGCGCCGAGAGTTCTTAGTTTCCTGGGGAGAAATGGGAATTCTGGAAGAGAACGCAGTATGGAGGGTACTATCATCTGCAAAGCTGTGGATGGGGCAAGTTGCTACTCCCTTCAGATCATTGATATGAAAAAGGAATAATGTTGGTGCCAAAATTGATCCTTGTGGAACGCCGGAAATGATGACAATGGTATCAGACGATACACCGTCCACCACCACATGAAGCGATCTGCCTGAAAGAAAACTCGATAAGAGATGGCATAGCTGAAGTGGTAAACCGTATGATGGTAGTTTCTGGAGGAGTCCTTCGTGCCAAACACGGTCGAATGCTCTCGATATGTCCAACGCAACAACTAGAGATTTCCCGTGTTTTTCTAATGAAGCTTGCCATAAATGGGTGACGTAGGCAAGTAGATCTCCAGTAGATCTTCGGTGGCGATTGGGCTCTTTCCAGAAGTTGAATGTCTTTCACCAGATGGGGAGACCATATCTGTACAGGTGTGGACGAACACATGCTTTATAAAGCTGATTGAAGAGTCTAGGTTCAGGATGGTCAAAGCATTTGTTGAGGATGTATGTGCGACTGTTTGCCTTACGGACAGCTGCTGCAACCTGATGGGACACAGTTAGTTTCGTGTTGAAAATGACTCTTTGGTCGTTATGGTTCTCCACTGCAGGAATGATTTAATCATTATGAATATCGATAAGATAATAGTAACATAATTATCATTCGTTTTGATTCGATTCTCAATATTCTCAAAATATTCGAAAAGAATATTCTTTTAGACTATTCATAAAAACTATTCTGGAAATATGTCAGATAGAATGTTCATAGAATATTGTTTGCAGAATGAGAATATACTATGATCATTCTGAGAACATATTCTATTAGAATATTCAAGAATAAGTATGGAAGAACGTTGTCAGAATATTCATAGAATATACTGTGCTGTCTAGGTATGTACCAAGGACGAAAAACTGTCTATGTATATTAGTCGAGTATGCAAATTGATAGCCGAGGCCTTATCCGAGGCCAGCAATTACGCGAGACAATAGACAGTTTTTTGCCGAGACGCATATTACATTTTTTGTCGACCTCAAACACTTATATTCACATCACGGCCCTATTCACACGTGAAATCTGTCGGATTTCGTGAATAATTGATTTGACAACAGCAAATTACCTACAGTTGTTGTCAACTCTCTTTCCGCGCGAATGTTCAACAATAACTACCCTAATAACACATTTATGTCTCATGGATATCCATTGGACGTCTGTGGGAAGCACAAATGTCCCACTTGAGGCCAACTAGGGACGTCCTTGAGGGATGTCCCTGGGACAACTATCGAATACCTAAATCCTACATTATTCCTCATCAAGCAATACAGAGGACATCCTTAGGACATCCATAGGACAACCTATCAGCAACGCTGAGGGATATCAATTGGATGTCCATGAGATTTCCCAGGGACGTACGGAATATTCTCGAATTTGAATTTTTCTGGGTCCCTCTAGGACCAGATCTTGCATAACTGATTAGGACATCCAGTTGAGTTGATGGTCCGTAGAAGATCCCCAAAAAATTTCCCAAGGATGTCCAATAGACTTACGTGAAGGACATTAACGAGGAGTACTTATAGCCTACGAGCAATCATTCGTCGGCGAGGTGTGAGTTAGTCCATAGGACGTTATTTCTAGGACATTGAAAAAGTACAGTTCATGTATCAATTGGGACATCCGACGGATATCCCTAAGGGACATTTCGATTGTTATACTATCCGGGAAATATTGAGGGCGTCTGTGCAGAGATATTTGAAGGAATGTACCATCAGGGACATTTCATGGTTGTCTAGAAGGGACATTATATAGGATCTGAAGTCATATGCCAGAAAATGTACTACTCGGAACATCCGATTGATGTCCCTAAAGGAACGTTTAAAATCATACCTCATCAGGGACATGCCAAGGACGTCCTTTCATGGAAATTCTACAATATGTACCACGTGAGACGTCTAAGGGATGCTATTTCTAGGACATTTGAAATGGTGTACCAGCTGGGACATTCCGTGGACGTCCTTGCTCGGACATTGCATGAGATGTACGGGATGGGACGTCCTAAGGACACTTATTTTTGGTTCGGGACATTCGGACGTGAATTGTACCAAATAGGGACGTCCCTAGGACGTTGTGTGCTATTAGGGTATGGCCTTTCAAGCCATTTCAACACTATCATTTATATTAAGCTAATCATATTACTACTTTAGAACTGTATTTTTTCATGTCTGTGAAACAAAAATTGTTTGCAACTCGGCGGCGCCTCGTTAAAAAAATCAGTTTCCGATCATCAAAGTAGCATTGAGCTAGCTCACTAGATACAAAAATACCTATTTTTTCGTTAAATCTCCAGGCATTAGAATTCACATTGAAATGTCGAGTTCACTTCGACAACAAGAAGCTCTCGTGTAATTATGAGACAAACATAAATACAGGGTAAGTCATGACTAACCAGCCATAGCCTAATGGTAGATAGAGAAAGTCAAGATGAGTTGATATATATGTGAGAAAATAAGTTTTGCTTATTCGTAACAGAAATACAGGGAATTATTTGAATTCGGGGCGAAACTTTGATGTACGATATTTCAGGAACGTCTCTATGTTATCGCCTGAAATTCACCAGCCACTTACCTCTACTGACACACCACACGATAGCATAATATGGAAAAAAATCCAGAGCCAGACTTGGAAAACTCATTTTCTTTTTTAATGTCAACATTTCGACTTTCTGAATCTTATTTGTCAAAAACTTTCATCAGAATCAGGAAGATCAGGAAAAACACTACAAGTGTAACTTTTCAATTTGTACTGCACACTTCCACTGGATTGGTGAAAAAATATCGAACAAAATACTGATGAACGATTCCATGATTTCGTACTGGCTATAGTAGTCATGTCGTTCAACAAATTAATTTAAATCCATTTCTTGCATATCGGTGTATCAGAAGAGTTGGAAAATGACTCTATTTGATGAAACATTCTTGGACCGGAACTACTTTCCTTGAAGAGACCCTTCGTACCAAAATTCCAATACCTACTTGCTCTTCCTATCCTTTCTAAGGACGCACGATGTCTTCCGAACATTTTAGGAATTTCCTTTCGCGCGCTCCAAGAAATAAAAAAATATACAAAAATAATGCTTGGGTAAAAAATTTGTTCCAAATCAGATATACGTGCCAACTCATACTACAATCTGCGAATCAAATTGTGAGTTTGGTGTTTTTATTATTCAGAAAACACTACAAAAGAAGTCTGTGATGGATGTATGGAAGTGGACCCAAATAGATATTTTCTCTTAACGGGATGGGGCACCTGCACATTAGATAGATAGATAAGCTTTATTGTCTAAAATGAGCACATTTTGTCGACAAAGTGAGTATCTTGCGATACATTGATTGCAAGATTATAAATAAATAAAACAGAACAGGAATAAATAAAAATAATACAGAACAAAGATATATAAAATAAAATAACATAGACAAGTTTCATTTCTATTACAAACAACAATTATCTTTGAAATCAATAATATGAATCTCTAATTATTCTCACATATCATAGAAAGACTAGAATTTGTAGGCAAAGTATTCATCCAAACTGTACAAGCCTTTTCCCACTAACATATCTTTGACCGAGTCTTTGACAGATCTACGGAATTGTTTCAAATCATTGATCATAGTTGTACATTCTGCTAAGTGATTGTAAATCTTTTTACTCCTATAAATTGAGGATTGTCTCGTTAAAGATGAACTAGGCAGAGGAAGAGCAAGGTTCCTTTTATTACGCGTAATCTTGTCTATGCGTTCATGAAATTTCTTCTATATTTGTGAAGCAAACAGACTGTTTCTAAAACGAAAATTTCATAGACCGTCAATATCTTATAGTTGTGAAACATTGGCCTGCATGAGTCACGCGGCTTGAGTTTGAATACAAATCTCAGAGCTCGTTTTTGAAGGACGAAAACACTATTTAAGAGACCATGACAGCTACACCCCCAGAATAAAATTCCATACCGTAGATGCGATTCAATAAGTGAGTATAGTCTGTTCGTTTAAAAGGCGAAGTAATGGAATGTGGCAATGGAATGTTGTCGCAAATTTTCAAAGAGAAATCTTCCAGAGTAACCACTAGAGCGGCGTTGATATTTCATGAATTATACGTATAACCTTTTTCTGGGCAGAGTCGATTTTGCCGCTTTAATACAACAAAGTACGGACTACGAGGAGCTCCGAATTTCCGACAAACGCGCGGCTGGGGCAGGCCTTTCGCCGACAAACGCGCCGCTTCGCCGGCCTAATTAAGTCAAAGGAAATAATAGGCACTCCGAGTTTTCATGGGCGTAGGGAAGATAACATAGCATGGGATCAACGTTAGTTGTGAAGATTGGTATTTTTAATGCCTTTTTCATTGACTTGTGATTCGTGACACATGTTAGTACGCTTTCCGACCTGCCTTGTGTTGAGCAATATGGACACGTTTTTATAATATTTCGAGTTATCGCTGATGTGTGCCTGACAGTTCTCAAAGCTGGTTTCCGCCTTGATATTGTTGAGGCTTGGGGATAAAATGAGAACTATCACCATTTTCAATTTCATTAGGTAATATCTATAGCAACTTGTTATCATTCTCATGTGGGTATATTATCATTAATCCATGTGTTTCATGTACTCATTTACTTTACTTCCAAGTAATTATAGGACTATAATCATTAGATGTATGGCTGATGATAGTCATATATATTTCCGAAACATGTATCCCTGTTGATTGATCTGCTACTCACATAGGAGGTAATTATTTAGTATAGTTTTGATTTCACTCCACTTTGATAAACCAGAGACTTTTACCAAAGCTACTGAAATAAGCAAAAAAAATGAAAATAGTCGGTCACCCACACACCATAATTATCATCTTAACTGCTTTCATAGTTGACAGCAATCTTATTCCAAAGACACTTCGAATATGCAACTGAAAATGATATGATATGAGCGAACTGAATTCATCGCTCTGAATTACAAATGTTTTCCGATTTATCGTTGGTCAAGCCCAAAAGCAGAAATCAATGGTACGCCCATGGTTGGTTTGGCACATTCCATCACTTCGCCTTCCAAACGAACAGACTTATAGTATGCTGATATTGAAGCTTGCAATCCAAGTTCACGGGATATCACATTGACTGCGAAGCAGCCAGATGATATTTTCTCATTAAGAGCTGATATATGATGGTCAAACTTCAAATTGCTACATCTATGTGAACACCAAATACTGAATACAAGTTAGAAAATACTTAGACACACAATTATCTAATCCCTGGTTAGGTCCTCGCGGCCCTCATTCTTGGCCCCCTAGGTATCCTAATATCACAAAATTAGACTATTATCTGTCTATCCATGAAGCTATTATTGGTATATCAGACTGAAGTCAACACCAGACAGGAACTGAGGAAGAGGATAGATACAGATCCAGATATGATCAGAAATAATAGTCAAATTATTCGAAAAATTATAAGAGATCTGCCGAAGATATGCAGAAAATGTATAGAAATTGGAGGGGACATTTTGAGAATCTTCGTTGAACAATATTAGGATCTACAGACGAATCTTTTTCGAAAATTATAATGTTCTGTAAATCTTTTCAAAAACCAAGTCCGGTCCTGATTTTTCTTCAATAATACTTCTCTCAACTCTGCTGCTGTATCGATATTCAAAAAAACTGAATTTTGTTTGACATTTTTTCACCAATCCGGTCGAAGTGTGCTGTACAAATTGAAAAGCTACACTCGTAGTGTTTTTCCTGATCTTCCTGATTCTGATGAGAGTTTTAGAAAAATGCCATTCAAAAAGTCGAAGTTTTCATATTAAAAGAAGAAATGAGTTTTCTAAGTCCGGCTCTGGCATTTGTCTTCCAAATGTGTGCCATCGTGTGGTGTGTCAGTAGAGGTGAACTGTTGATGAATTTCATAAAAAATTTGGTATACTTATGGTTTCATTTTCCAATGGTTCATTTTTTGACGAGAAAGACATTTCTAGAATTTTACCCAAAGGTGCGCTACAGAGGGTTGTGATAACTTTTCCTTCCAAATTTTCTACGCCACTGGTAAAATTTTGATTATCTCCAATTTCTCGAATTGATTGTTCAATTAGGTATGTTGAAAAAATGCATCACCTTCAACTGAGCTAAAATGAACAGTTATCGAGATATTTGACCCAAAATAGGAGTTTGCATAGTAATTTTTCATCTTCTTCAGTACTAGAAGATCTCAAAAATTGTTGTTTTCTCTCTATTAGTGGAATAACTATTTCTGTTCATCTACAGAATGAGATCTGAATAGTATCTAATCTACTCAACACCAGAAAAATATTTCTGCAATTTTCTACTACTGAAAATGATGAATTATTACCATGCAATCTTCTATTTTGGGTCGAATATCTCGAAAACTGTTCATTTCAGCTCAGTTGGAGGTGATACATTTTCTGAACAAAATAAAACAATGAATTTGAGGAATTGGAGATGATCGAAATTCAATCAGTGGCGTAGAAAATATGGGAGGAAAAGTTGCCACAACCCCCTGTAGGGCACCACTGGATAAAATGTCCGGAATAGCTTCCTGGTCAAAAAATGACCCATTCAAAGATGAAATCATATATCGAAGTTGGATGCATTATCTTTAATTTTTCTTGAAATATTGCGAAACAACTATTATTATTTCTTAACTTCAACGCCTTGTATCACGAGAACTGAACACGTGAAGAACGTATGTCCCTATCACAGTGATTATGAAATCACGAGGGTTATCACCTGACTCAGGGGCGTCCGGTGGGGGAGGCAAGGGAGGGCGCTCGCCCCCCCCCCTAGCGCCTGGTCTTTACTCATCAGATACTTTCTAAACAAGATACATTTGCATTATTCAATTCATATTCTGATTAGCGCTTAGTATAGTGACTTTTTGAGACTTAGTTTAATTAGTATTCATCGATATCTTATAGATATATGAAGAGTTAATTTTATCAACGAAGTTATTGATAAATTTGCTCAAGACTCTATAAGGATGCCTTTTTTTCAACAAGATTATGATTATCATCACTTGCAATTTTTTATTGTAATTTTGGCTGTAAACAGAATACCTATGTGATGTCAATTCAATTAATATTCTTTCTTTTCATTCCGTGTTTTATGTAGAATAATAGTAGATTATAAATCGAGAGAGTAAAGTGCATGATTTTTCCAGAGGTGGTTTTGTAGCCAGAGGGTGCTACAATGCACTGAGGGAAGAAAGAACTCACTTCTGAGGTCTATATACCATTTTTGCACGACTCGACGATTTTAATTGAAAGAATCTTATGATAAAGTCAATTATTGTCAATACATGATAATGAAAATCTGAACACAATAATCACAAAATGAAGTTTGATTATCATGACTACCGATAAAGAAGAGTAGACATATTGCTTCGAAAAAGTGTGGTAGCATATTTTCTCAATTGCTTTCCAAAGTTTTTTCAATAAATATTACAGGAATTTGTGGAAAAACTATTGAAGTAGCTGCTGCAAACATAGTGGTAGATTTATTGCCAGAAAAATCCCGGAAATTTTTTTAGCCTAGAGAGTGCCTACTCTGTATACCCTGTATTCCCGCTTTTGTCGGTGTAAAATCGCTTATAGGTCGTGCAAAAACAGTTTTTCTCATGTTCTGAATAATGTACATTATTTATTGTGACTTGCCCTTCCAGTGCCGGATTTAGGGGGGGCTATGGGACTATCAGCCCCCGGCGGGAATTTCAAGAGGCGGTAGAGATAAAGAGAAAAGAGGAAAAGCAACCAGCAATTAATACAGTCATTGACTGGTTGAGATACTATTTTTGTGAAAATCATAACATGCACTAATCTAGCGTCAGCTGTGTCTTGGACGCAACAATACAAAAGCGGCGGCGGTATTACATATTACATACTTTTATATGGTGATGTGAAGAAAAACCGCATTCTACCCAGTAGAGTAGGGGTAATTTCGTGATTCTTCTAACTCGATAACAAAAAACAAAATCAGAGTTCAGTATTTAATAGGTTGTCGTTGGTAATGGTACTAATAATAAATAAATATTGAAACTGAAATATGAAAAAATTAGTAAAAAAGAAGGTGGTGCATTCAGGAAACGGCAGAAGATCAATAAACAAAAGCAGTTAGACGAAATTGTCAAGAAATGTCCTATAATACATTCATTTTTTCTAAATTCAAATGAGACAGAATCAGAACCGACAGAGACAGAACTGTCTCCGGGAACTTCACGATTTCAAGACGGAAATGGTTTTATATTTTTTACATTCAATACGCGAAAAAGAAGAGTAAATAAGAATCTCAAAAATAGATGATCGAAATATATGAACACGACTAAGCGTTGTTTTAGGGATAATCACAACAAATTCGTAATTCATTCAATATTGGCAATTACTGAGAATTTGTTTACTATCCCTGATGATTAGTAATCACTGGCGATACTAATGGTCATTCTCAACTTTAAAAAGAGTGAAAAACTACGTTAGGAATTCCATGGTAGAGGATATATCGAATATCATATCAATTTCAAGTATAACCAGTGACATGTTATTCAATCTGGATTTTAATGATGCCATTGACGACTTTACATCAAAAAACCCAAGAAAAGTATTTCAGTATTCATCTGAAAAAAATATTTGTTTGTTTGTTTTTATATTTAACGTGAGAAGTAAATATAATCATATATATGATTCGTTGTGTACATAATGATTTCATGTTATTGTTGTATGTTGTGAAAGAAGCAGTGAAAGGATTATTTGAATTTTGAAACTGACAATTGAAAATTAAATATTTGGCGGCGGCGCGGCGGCATCGTAAAAGTTAGCCCCCGCCCCGGCGTTAGGAAGAATAAATCCGGCACTGTGCCCCTCCCTGAGATTATTTCTGCGGACGCCCCTGTCACTTGTCAAGCGTTGTCGGTCGAATTTCGCAACACCCTGTATATCAACTAAGCTTGACTTCCTCTATCCGCCATTAGGCTATGACTGGTTAGCCATGACCCACCCTGTATTATAGGGGTTGTTTCAACCCTTCTCGCGACTAGTACGCCTCTGATCGCTGTCGTGGTCGTTGAATTTTCTCTTCCGTCACTCCACACACGTAGCCGATTCGCTTGATTGTCATTAGAGAGTGGGGGATGGGGAAGCCTAATAAGAAAGTATTGATGTTTTACTTTTTAATTTATGCATGTATTCTTAGCAGTCCCCGAATCGGGAGACGGAGGTCCTATTCCTTTTTTCTCCCCACGCCAGTTTCTTATCTTCTCTGTTTTCTGTTCAGTGTTACACGGGTACAGTACTGGAAACGCGAATTATTGCTTGCGGAGTAGGTAAATGACCTGCGAGCTGATTACTTCCATTAGGCTTTTTGCTCTGGGCTTTTTCATTGGTTTTCTACGAAAGCGTAGAGGGCCCACGTTACGTTTTTTCAAAATAAACAGTTGCAACTGTCTAAATAGACACTTGCAACTGTCTAAATAGATATCGTATTTCGTACTGTCCTGTCCTGTCCACTGACTAGTGACTACTGACTCCCCTGTCCTCTGTCCTACCTACAATAACAGTACAACATTTTAAAAATAAAAATACGTGCTAATAACTAATTAACTAATACGAGCTGTGTGTATTGCGTGTATAACGATTGTGGTAGTTTTTCTATAGTAAAAGTAAAATGGATGATGGTTCAATTAGATTTTATTTCTGTTTGGGTTTTCAACGAAATGAAATTTTGGCCAGTTTGGCTCTCAATTCTGATCATTAGTTTGAGCACTCTCAAACGAAAATTACACAAATAGGGGATTGTTCAGAAGAAAGAATTTTACGGACATTCTAGAAATTCAACAATTCATTACAAATAATACAAAAAACTCATGGACAATTACATGGATACCGATGGATGTACCTTAAATGCCTTCAGAATAATTCAGTAGTTACACAAGACATGGTTCGTCTTCTGCTCCAAATTATTGATCCCGTTGGTGTAGATTTTCGAACTAGAAGACGGCTGAGAAGAAGGCAATACAAGAATAAAGGTCCAAACTTTTTATGGCATATGTATTGTTATGACAAACTTAAACCATATGGAATATGCATCAGTGGATGCATCGACGGATTTTCAGAGCTGGACAAAATAGTAATGACCCAAAAATTCGAACACAAACTATTTTACAATATATCGATGCCTCCATCACCCGTAATTCCAATAAAATGGTTATCCAAATTATTGCAAATGCTTTAAATAGACAGTTGCAAGTGTCTATTTAGACAGTTGCAACTGTCTATTTAAAATAAAACATAACGTGAGCCCTCTGCCCCTTTACGCTTTCGTAGTTTTCTCATATTCGATACTGCATGTATATATGCATGTTTTTTCACCACTAGCTATTAAAACTCACCATTATTCACTCTTTTCGAGACGTAAAGTGTGTATTTCTACGGCTATAACACAAAATTGCTCTTGTTACACTGTGTTCGATACATCAATGAGGTTTCTTTGTATGTCATCATAATTTCATTTCCGTATCTGATATCACAATTCATTTATTTTTCTGCAACCGACACAAAAGTCGTCCATTTTGATAACAAAATTAGGTCTTAAATTGACGTTACTATTACTGACACAAAAATAGGTAATTTGCTAGGCAACATATTTAGTTCCTAGGAGCTGAAGTTGAACTTCAATCAAATTTTGCTTATGTTTCGCTTAAATTTCATTCATCTGAAAAAAAAAAAACTTGACTATCTACCCTCTATATACCCGTGCCGTTACTGATCCAGATTGGACTCGTGATTTCAATATCAGTGAGTACATTTCATTGCACTTTCAACGAAAATAGAATGTTAGCGAAACATAGGCAAAATTAACATGTTTTAGAACGTTTATCATTATTCATTTCAAAAACGGTTCTTTTCTCGAAAAAATTGAAAGAGCAAAAAGGTCTCTAAATTGAACGAAACACACGATTTTATCACTGAAAGATGCCGGAGGCGTACGACGAAAAAGTTTAAGAAGGATAAAGGAGTCTCTATCTCCAAAAATGTATCACCCTGTATATTTTAAAGATCTTTAATGGTGAACTGGCTTGAAATGCCTCCCCCTGTCCTTCCTAGGTACGCACGATGTTCCACGAACATCATAGGAATTTCCTTTCGTGCGCTCCAAGAGATAAAAAATTTATTGTTGAACATTCAGAAATAAATGATTTCGTGGATGTTTGCTCTATTGAGGATCATGAAGTTGAAATATAAATATCTCATATATTTTACACAACAATGCGCGAAGTAGGTACTTCGCGCACCGTTTTACTTCGCGCATTGTTATGTGCAAGGTATCATGGTAACGTAGGAAACTGAACAAAAGTGTCACTTCGCAATTTGTTATCAATGCGCGAACCTTGTCATTTTTTGACGTTTGTAGAAAAATGTATTTACCTACATTTGGCGAGCGATATGAGGAATACCCAGGCAACCAGATGACGTTTCGGTGACGTCTTCTTTACGTTACTTGAATGACCAAGTTGACGTCAGTAGTTGACTTCGCATGACTGAATAAGTCACAACCCAATGACGTCATATCAGTCACGTCGTATTGAAGTCATTCACTCAACAAACTGTGACGTCCGTTTGACGTCATAATGTCGTCAAAATGACGATTGAATTTGGAGATGATACGTAAAAAAGATTCCTTTAGCATGATGTGATAAACATCACTGGCCCCTGATGACATTATATAATATTGATTATGCATTGTTGAGTCTGCTTGGTGGGTCCGTCCTGTGCCATGTTCATTCAATCGCCTATTCAGCAGCGCTATCCTTCAGTAGGTACGCATCTCCATCAGAATGCAATCACTCGTATTTGCATCAAAAATTATGTAGTTTGTGTCAGCGAGATGTAAACAAACAAAGATTAGTTTGATAGCAATGGAAAGGATGTTGGCGAATTTGGCTTCACTTTGTTGAATAATGTGTATTGATGCATTCTTTGTCAGCCAACAAGAATCTGAATTGCAAATAATTGAAAAATTTCCTGAATGACGAGGTTCACCAAATTGGTACGTCACACCGACGTGATTTTCAGACGTCATAGATACGTCACTGCAACGTCATAAGAATAACGGTTTCAATATAGGTATACCTAAACAATCATTTGTATATATACATAGCTTGTTGGTTTCCGAGATATACAGTGTGTCAAAGTTTTTTAGAAAAAAGTTTTCTCCTACTTTTCGGGTATATTAATAATTCCAATAAAACTTGCATGTTGATTGGCTTTCATTAGTTACACTTCTGTTTAACATGATAATATATAAGTATCCATGGTTTTGAGTAGGTCTGGAAAAAATGGATTATATGCATTGCATACATATGGCACGGCATTGACTTTTCGAATATAGTATTGAATTCGTACCTGTAGTATCTGAAGATGCATGTCAACACAAATTGTAACAAAGTGAAGCCATCGTCCACCAATATTCCGATGTAAAGTAGTCTGGGGCCTTGCTTCTATCTTTACTTACCTATATTATTACAATGAAGGTATAATAATAATCTGCCAAGTAAGTCACATTGGTGGTTACTTCACTTATATTCATTTTAGTTAATTTTTTGCTTTCAGAAAAAATAGCTTGTTTCATTCGGATCAGAAGTGACTTTGTTTGACTCGCAAATTTTGTTTTCGCTCGGCTTCTCAAATGCAGAATTTGCTTGTCAAACAAAGTTTCACTTTTGATTCTAATAAAACAATCTACTTTTTCGGCACTGAGCGCGTTTTGCGTGGTTCATTGAGAATTCCAAGAGCGACCTTTTTTTGAGTATGAGTAATGATTTCCACTGGTTTTCAAACTTGCTCGATGCTTGCTCAATTCCAGTTTTCGGAACCATGCTTGTGCAACGGTGCGATACATATAACCTTAAATATTCAAGTAAAAAAATATTTGAAATTTGAATGATTATGAATGACTCATTGAAGTTCATTGCAATAATTTCCAAAATGATGATTGAGTAACAGAAGTAATTCGTTACGAAAAAGCATTTACTGAAAATTCAAAATTACCTACAAGTTTCAGAAAGCTATCCAGATGTGCAGGTATTGAAAACATTCAATCGTTGAATGATGAAAAAAATTCTAACTTGGTAAACGACAATTCAAATGAATTAAAAAACAACTGTGTTTTTCGGAGGTGGTCAAAATCCTTTTTGAACACCACGAAGGACCATTCCCTTCATGGTGGTGTGGAAATCCCTACATGTAGGTGTACCCACTTAACACTCCACCTCCCTTCAAGACTCGTCTGACCAAAGTCTCCGATGACACTTAGGCCTGTTGGCCCATTGTACCATTGTACCTCGAATATAACGTTATTGATTCTACCATATACGACCCATGTTTCTTATATAAGGGCTACTTGAAATACCGCCTCAGTAACTGCTGCTCACAGTACCAGAGGTTCGTTTGAAAGACTCTTTACATCCAGGTTCCTGAAGGCTATTCTTCCGGGCCCTGGTCTCGTCCATGAAGAAGGCCTAACGTTCTCCTTCTCTTCCTTCCTGTGGTGCCCCCTGCACAGGGCTAAGGATGTTTACTCTGAGATGTCGCCCTGTTTCTCAGAGGTCCCGTTATCAACACTAGATAACTTCGTTGCCATTCATCCCTCGTCAAGGGTTCCCACATCTTGGATTAGGTTGCCAGAGTCTCGTTATCAATCCGCAGCTTCATAAGCAGATGTTTACAAATTGCCACATCCTTGCACTCAGATGTCCACAAAACTTTTCCATCGAAGTGATAAGAGCAAAGATGTTTCCAAAATGCTTGATCTACCGAGCAGTCGTTTTAGGGAAGAAGGAAAAAAGAAGAATTTATTTTATGTTCTGGTTCCCACGAAAAGGGATATCGTGTAATGTTCATAAAACATCGTGAGAACCAAGGGCAATAAGGTAGGAATTGGTGTTCTTCTTGAATTTCTGAAGGTTAAACGCCTCGAGGAACACCTGGCAATGTGTTCCAGAGCCTCGCTGTTCATAAGTGTTTAGTAATTGGTTTGAATGGAAATAAGACTCTGAAGTAAATTCCAGTTTTTTTTTAAGCTTCTCCAGAATATCTGACATCTATATATTATCTTGACGACAACATCTGAAGTTCTAGGCTCACTTCATAAAACCCAATTCTATACAGAATGATTCAAATAAATAATTACCTAACACAACATCTCCCTTTTAATAAACAAAAGCTGAGAAAGGATAAACTATAGGTGAGAAAATCAGTCATCCATTTTGGTTTCTGTGTATTCCTTTTTGCTCTAACATCAGCACCTGCACACGATGGAGGGGATACGTTCGTGTCCTTACACTCATCTGTATTATTAGCTTGTGTAGATACATTCACCATCCACACCTCTTCACTCTCATGAATAAGAACATCTGATTTCCTACTCTCAGTTAACATTTCACCACTGTTTTCAGTCCCACCTATGTCATTTTCCCTTTCCCCTGAATCTGAAACGATTCCAAAATCTCCAATCACATTGAAAGAATCATTATTTAATGGTGTTTGAATGCCATTTGAGGAGTTTGAGTTACAAGTGACATAAAAAATTTGAATTTAGCATTATTAGCACATAGAAGTACTCCTCTAGATAACGGTTTCACACCAGCAGAATTGTTGATGTCAAGAAAAATAAAGAACTGTTTACCAATTTTGCCTAGCACTTCCTTCGCCCATCAAATATAAAAATATATCGATCTTTTCTTCATCGCTCTTCCTGGATAATCCCGAAACAACCAAATACCTTTCAAATCGTTTCTTCCATTGAGACCAGTTCGATGGAGAATTGAAGGTGAACTTGTCTGGCGATGAAACATTCAAACTTCGATTGTAGCCGGAACTGCTACTGCTTCCATTGTCTCCTTCCATCGTCTTAATGTTTTACCGCTGCCACCATGTTCAGTAATTGGTTTGAATAGAAATAAGACTCCGCAGTAAATTCCAGTTTTATTTTGAAGCTTCTCCAGAATATCTGACATCTATATATTATCTCGACGACAACATCTGAAGTTCTAGGCTCACTTCATAAAACCCAATTCTATACAGAATGATTTGGATAAATAATTACCTAACACAACAATAAGATGAATGAGTCTTTGGAAAGAGATGTTCTGCAGGTCTCCAAAGTGACCACGAAGGGGTGCGAAACCTCAACTCGACGGGTTAATCTCGCGGGGACTGCCAAGGGAGGAACAATTGGGGATATTACAGAAGAGCATCGTCCATGTAAATATCTATAAAATTGAGCCAGATCGCCAACTTTTCTACGGTGTTCCAGAGAAGTGAGTGAGTTTGTGAGCGAGGCATCACCCAGAGTGAGTTTGTGAGCGAGGCATCACCCACGAGACGAATTGTCCTTATTTGGACAGAATCCCACAGTCTTAGGGTATGTTTGGGTGCTGCACTCCAAATATGGGAACAGTTTTCCAGGACAGGTCGGATCTGTGCCTTATAGATCATAAGCAGCCGACTGGAAGTGAAATAGTTCCTGGCCCGTAACAGAGAACCAAGTTTTTGGGATGCACTTTTAGCAGTTGATCTCACGTGATTTTTCCAAGATAGGTTATTGCTAATAGTAATACCAAGCATCGAAATGGATGTCCTCAAAGGTATGGTTACTCTTGACAAGCTCATTATTATGTTGGGCACAGTGAGATCGGCTTTTATTGAGAAAAGGCATGCTTGTGTTTTGTTTGCATTGAAATCTACCAAGTTATTGGGTCCCCATCGAGGTCCCCATTCGAGAATCGTTGCCAAGTCCATATTTATGTTGACAACATTTCTCCCTCGTTCGTTTCTGATTTGCCTGGCTGGTATTGGAGCCCTGGAAGAGAAGGCGAAGCTGTGTACTGGACATGAAGTTGCTTTCAACAAATCGTTGACCAAGAGAGACCGATAAAAAGAGATTGAAAACTGAAGAGTGAAGAGGATACCACCACCACCACCACTAGTTGAAGATTACTGAGTATTCGGCTAGGGTACCTTACAATGAATAAGCAATCAATGGAAATACTGATATTCCAATATTCTTTTATAAATAGGTAAGCGGGCCACTTTCGTAATTCACCATTGAATACTGCCAATAACTATCATGCCAATGATAGTTTCCTGGGGTACCATTGCTTGTATTAATGTTTGCTGGTTTGTGTATTCGAATTAGGTACGAGTAAGAAATAATGCCTAAACTCATAAATAATATGGATATGTTTATGTTGATGTGAGGTTTTGTAGGCTAGTGAAAGTAACACTGATGAGACTATGCAAAAGTAGTATAAATTGGCCACTATATATGCAGCGTACAAACAAAAACCAGCAACTAACAAGTCCTCATACCGAGACTGGTTCCCGCGTGTATTTTTCCAATAATTCACATGGAAATTGGAAACGTAAATTAAAAATCCACAATCAAACGGCGGAAGGGAAAGGAGGGGCAAGTTAAAAACGGGGAGCAGCGGGGGGAGGAACGAGGTTCATCTCATTTCGTCCGCACTCTCTTACTGTTTTTACTCCGACACACACTAACTACAATCAGTCTTCCTCATCTCGCCCCCTCGCTTCCTTACACTTCTTACCCCCGGTTCTCCCTCATCACCATCAACCCCTTCGGTGTACACTCTCCAAAGAAGATTCATTATTAATCGAAAGGAATTTTTAATCGATGCGAGCGTGTTTTAAACTGCGCCCTTTTCTCCGCTGTTTCTTTCTCTCTCGCCGTTTCTTATTATCGCGAAACATTTTCTTGCTGGCAAAGGTACAGGGTCTTCACGTACATTTTCAACCCCTTCTCGACTCTTTCGTACGAAAGCGTAGACGGGTCACGTTACGTTTTTTAAAATAGTCAGTTGCAACTGTCTGAATAGACAGTTACTTGGGTCCCTTGATGGAAATTGACGTTAAAGTCATCTTAACAGGGTACAGACAGATCCTCGTCTCCTCTCACTCTGAAGTGTTTGTGAAATAGTTATATAGTTCCACCCTTATACGATTCTGGGGATAAACACTAAATTTTTGACATTCGTTGTTTTTTAGGTTATACTGAGGTCACTGGCGTATCATACGTAATTTCCATATGGAATTCCTGATTCAACTATACCAAGATATAGATGAACTATCCTCTAGCTTTAGAGTTTACTACTCCAGCATAATCTTTGCGAGGTAGGGAACATATAAATTGTACTGAAAGCTTAATATATTTCACCAAAAGAGCCTGTTCTTAGACTGTATTGACTAAATGAATTCAGATTTCGAGCTGAGCAGAAGCTCATAGATAAAGAGCTGAATGAGCTGAGCCTTATGATTGAGAAATGGTGGAAACCTCGATGTGGGTATCTGAACTAATGTACTCATGTCATGTGTGCTAAAAATTATTTTCGGAAATCCAATTCGGAAAAGAATTTATGGAGTGACTAATATCACACTATGCATGAAACTTTGTCTGGGACGAAAAGTAGGCTGATAAAAAGTAATACGTAAAATGTGTAAGAAAATAAAGAATAGAATATACTTTACCCCCATGTCACACATATGATTTGTCCGTCTCTCATTTTCGTATAATTTATTGATGAAAGTAACAAAGAAGTAGGTATACGCAGTATAACTTATGAGCACGTTATTTTCACTCTAGAATCCTACATATTTTCTATTTGTGGTAGAGTAATAATTATATAAACTAATGTCTTTCGCCATATTGGATCTGTCATCTTGAATTATCAAATGCCCCAGATACCAATTTTGAATAGAATCAGATCTTCATTACAAAACTCGTCCACCATATTGGATCCGCCATCTTGAATACTTATCCCAATTTGGACAAAATAATTATAATCTCCGACCCTATAGAAATCCCCAGATACCAATTTCGATTCTTGAATAGAATCGGATCATGATTACAAAATTCGTTCGCCATATATTGCATCCGCTATCTTGAATTTCCCAATTTCGATGATAAATCATGATGTTCGACCCCAAAAACCCTCAGATATCAATCCTTAATAGAATCTGATCATAATTAGAAATTTATTTGGATTGGATCCGTCATCTTGAATTTTCCAAGTTTGACGAAACAATCATTATCTCCAACCCCGGAAAACCCCAGATGTCTTCCAATTTTGAATAGAATCGGATCATAATTACAAAACTCGTTCGCCATACATACTATTATTGAAATTTTGAATGATTTTTTGTAGCGCCCATGGGATGTGACGTGACAGCAATGTCAGGGATGCCAGTAGACAAAACAAAAGTCTCTAGATCATTGAAAAAGAATGCAGCTATGAATCTGTCCGTACCCTGTAAAGATGACTTTAACGTCAATTTCCTTCAAGGGACAGTTACAACTTTCTATGAAAATATGCAGTTGTAACTGTCTCAATAGACAGTTACATGAACATGAACCCAACCATCCTGTTTGTCTCGTTGATCAATTTGTCTATATGACTGTTAAAAGTCCATTTTGTGTCCAGTGTGACACCTGGATCTTTGATTTTGCTGATATATTCGAGGTTGTTATTGTTGATTTTGTAGGTATGCTGGATGGGATTTCTATTCCTTGCATGTATATGTTATGGCGAAACATTTGGTTGGGTTTAAAGAGAGACTATTATTGTCGCAATAATCAGCAAGCCTGTCAAGATCACTTTGAATTTTCAAGTAGTCGTCGATATCTTTCACCAGCGAAAATAATTCCAAGTCATCAGCTTATATTAGTATTCAACAATGTTCCGAACATTTCTTCGTTTTATTTATGTAGATGATGAAAAATAATGGACCAAGGTGGCTACCCTGTGGAACACCGGAAACTGCTTTGAAGGTATGTGAATTGAATCCATTTACTAACACCATCAATTCCATCATCTCCCTATTAGTTAAGTAGGACCAGATCCATTTCAACAGCGATCTCGACATTTCGTATAGTAAGTGAGGATATTGACTTCATATTCTGAGGTTGTTAAGTATTTGTCAAGAGCTTCATGGATGTATGATAAGCCCTTTCCATTTATTTATTTTTTTCAGATGGCCCCAGTCGCCAACCTGAAATTCCTATCTGTCAATTTCACTCCATAATATAGTATTCATGCATCAATTTCATTACCTGAAGTTTCAAATTTTTCAGTCGACCCATTCAAACAATAAACGGGGGGAGGAAATCAAAGAGAATGAATGTACAGGGTGTCTCAAATTACTTGATTTTGGCAGTTTTTTCTATTTCCAGAACAGCTAGAGAAAAACTGACCAATGAGTCTAGAAAATTGACATTTGACCGATTTCGAAAATATGTCACAACATTTTCATTTTTGCATATTTTTCTCGATGGGGAAACTTTCTACAGGCACTTTTCAACGTACCGGTTGTAGCACTAAGAAAGGACGCCGGCTGTATTTCGGAAACTATTTGTCGCACAGGTTTCGAAAAAAAATATGAATGAAGAAAGTGGCCAAGAGAAATCTCTGGAAATTATTTTCAAGTTTCCAGGACAGCCTCTAGAGGGCGTAATTGCATGGGCCAGTTTAATAAACGGGTTTTTATGAAAATTTGATATATCAAGACATATTAAAAACACTGTTTTCATGTTCTTAAGTTGATATTCAATCATTTCGATCAAAAACAATTGCGCTAGCTCTTTAAATAAAAGAGGGAGGGAAGGATGAATAGTACTTTGAAAAAACTCTCATTACTACAGTTTGGTGTAACGGAATTCAACGATCTTGGTCTCATTATGAAGGGTTTGTTTGTTTCTTCCAGATGAATCACGAATCAAGTCGATTTGAATCCTGTGGTGGCCGCTAGATGGCATCGTTTGAAAAATCAGACAATTTTCCATTTTTTTCGAATATTTCAAATGGAACCATATATTTATTCTACTCGAACATAAAAGTAGAGCAAACGAGAAGGAAAATGGTGAAAACCGCGAATTGATACCTCTTGAGGAACCGGGGAAATACTCGTAATAATATTATGAAAATATTCACCACAGGAATCCAACTTCAATAATCGTAATCAGAAATATCCTGTATCTATGAAATTATGATTTCAACAATTCATTTATTTTGGTTTCACAAACTGCTGTTGTATCTCACAATAGTGAAGGAGACTCTTAGTATAATAACATATAGCTAATTGAAATGTAAGTAGTAAGTATAGGCTCAGAAATGAGAAAAGGTAAGTTGGCTTCGAATGGAAAAAACGTCAGAATATAATTGAAATTCCATTGGAAGCTTCCACTGTTCATTGTGGATTGCTTATTTGTCAAAATGCCGATAACGAATGAGGAGGCATTTGACATGCTAACAGTTTTAATATTATTCCGAGTATTTCTCCGGTCAACTCGCGGTTTTCACCATTTTTCTTCTCGTTCACTTTACCTTCATATCATAGCAGGAAGAATATATGGTTCCATTTGAAATTCTCGAAAAAAAAAAATGGCAAATCGGCTGATTTGCCATTTTTTTTTGATTCGTGATTTATCGGGAAGATCTGAAAAAACCCTTCATAATGAGACCAAGATCGCCTAATTCCGTTACACCAAACTGTAGTGATGAGAGTTTTTCCAGAGTACTATTCATCTTTCCCTCCCTCTTTTATTTAAAGAGCTAGCGCATTTTTTTTATCGAAATGATTGGAAATCAACTCGAGAACATAGAAATAGTTTCTCTTATGTCTTGATATATAAAATTTTCATAAAAACCCGTTTTTTAAGTTGGCCAATGCAACTATGCCCTCTAGCAGCTGTCCTTGAAACTTGAAATTAGTTTCCAGCGATTTTTCTTGACCACTTTCATCATAAATATTTTTTTTCGAAACCTGTGCAGCGAATAGTTTCCGAGATACAGCCGGCGTCCTTTCTTAGTGGTGCACCCGGTAGAATGAGATACATCTGGCAAAAAATTTATCGCATATCAATTAATTGTTTGATATCAAAGCCAGCTTTGTTGTTTCAAATGGAAACCATTGTTGGATTTGACAATAGAAAATCAGCGAGAAAAAAAAGCTTCTACCAAAAGTGTATATACAGTATGATGCAAATGTATGGAATAAATTCATTTTTTTCAGAAATGGGCGACATTTCAAGAAATTCCAAAAACACGTGAGTTTCAATTTTTGAAACCACATCGCATGACATTTATATATGAGAGATGTTACGTCACCGGTGTTGGAGTAATGACGTAATGGACGGTTTTTTTAAATACAAACAGGGGTCATGTGACACCTCGTTTGAAAGGTCTACTGATCGTCTATCCAATAGTCAAAATTTTGCAAAAGAAGATTGAAATTTGAATGGATTATCATTTGGTTAACTGAATCTTGCAGAGACCTTCTACTGAGAATTGAACATCGAGGGGTCGTCTAGTTGAAAAAATACATCGATAAAAAAGTTCTGAACTCTACTTTTTGGATTTTTTTCGGAAGTCGTCTTGTTTTGAAATGAATTTATTCCATACATTTGCATCATACTGTATATGTCAACATATGTTTAGTCATCCTTGCGGTCAATATTATAACATCTTATTCCTCTTTGAAAATAACATTTTGGTGACATCTCAACATATTATGTCAGTTCGATACCAATTGAAATAAATAAAAGCAACTGTCTGATCCAACAGAATGTATGAAAAATTTGAAAAGGTTTCATTGAATCAGACCTAAATGCTGAAGCTGCGAGAAATCTATATTTTGAACGATATATACCCTCAGTTTGTTTACGTTCATACAAAATAAAAATTGTTTGACATATTTTCGAAATCAGTCAAATAATGTCAGATATCAAAATGCGGTTTTCACCAATCGACGTTTCACAAAAATCGAGCTTTAGACTCCTTGGTCACTTTCTCTCTAGCTCTCCTGGACAAAGGAAAAACTACAAAAATCAAGCAATTTGGGACACCCTGTACATATATATGAAATCCATAAAAAAAACCACCAACACACGAAAGTACGGAAGCGTAGACGGTTCACATTACGTTTTTTTTTTTAAATAGACATTTGCAGCTGTCTAAATAGACAGTTGTAACTGTCTGAATAGACAATTGTAACTGTCTAAATAGACACTTGCAACTGTCTAAATAGACAGTTGCAACTGTCTACTTACCCTTTCCACTCCAGCTGCCAGACAAAGTTTTCTTCTGAAATCTTGTAATGCGTTATGTAATGGTAGTTTTTCTATAGTGTAATGGATGATGGTGTAATTAGATTTTATTTCTGTTTGGGTTTCCAACAAACTGAAATTTTGGCCAGTTTGGCTCTCAATCATCATTAGTTTGAGCAATCTCAAACGAAAATTACACAAATTGGGATTGTTCAGAAGAATTTTACGGACAGCAATTCATTACAAATAATGCAAAACCTCATAGTCAACTACATGGATACCGATGAATGCACCTTAAATGCCTTCAGAATAATTAAGTAGTTACACTATCCATCGGCCACCATGCATTTTTGCAATATGAAAGCGTATATAATTACTCAAATCAACACCCTGTATCTCGAAAGTCGAGCTACAAATTATACAAGTTCATTCTAACTTTTATTTTTCATTTTTGTGAGTACTATCGCCTATCGAATTAGCACTGATACTATCTGACACCCTGTATATACATTGTGTGCGATTTCAACTCTAAGTGTGTAATATTTTGATTCACAATACCCTACTCAATTGGAAATCCTTGACGATTGTCGATAACAAAAATTTGATAATATATGGTACCTAGTCAACGAACTCTCTTCGAATATGTGTGAACAATCTGAAATATTAACATTTTCAAGGACTACTTTTGTTCGTTGAATATTTCAGAAAAGACTCAGGCAATTATTTCCGAAGAAATGGATATAGCACATTCGAATCAGGGATAGCTGAAATACACCCTACATAATTTCAATGCAATACCTCATCGAGTGTTAGTAATTTAATGTAAAATTTTACTATTTTTGCTTCTCCATTCACCCTATATCAAAACCGGAGGATTTGATATAACATGACGATCTCTCTATAGGTCAACCAAATATAGAAATTGATGTTGACAATTTTTCATCATGATCTATATTTTTTCCTGATATTACAAATGAGAGTAACCAATTCGAGGATATACCAGACTTCAACGATTTCCATGAAGTCATCTTACATTTTCATTCCATTTCGCCAGAATCGGTATACCATCATGATCACACAAACAGTGAACCTCAACTTTAGTTTTATTGATTTATGATTGACCAATAATAGATATCTTCCAGTAGATCTTACAAAGATGAAACTCCTTGTCTGAGTATTCTGTGTTTCTTCATTGAATGACCACGTCACCGATTACATCAACTTCTTAGATTTTATTACAGGGTGAATCGAAAGAGCAAGCATTTCAAAATCTGCTATTAATTTACTAACACTCATATGAGAGTTTTTGAAATTTTGACCCCTTCAACAAACAAGCAAACAACCGAATGGCAATTGAACACTCCACAGTGGCCTCCCTTGTCTAAATTCTTTCGCCAAAGTCAGCAATTGCCAGATATTCTTCATGAAGAGAAACACATCAGAATTCACTTCAAACAAAAATGTCTGAATTAGAGAAAAATATTTGGCATTTCTATCAATGAATACACATCAGGAACAAGTCTGGATTCGAAGAAATATAGGTTTGAATTCATGGAAAAGAGACTTAATCCAGACAGAGAAGTCTGAATTAAAGAAAAATCTTTAGATTCAAACATAAATAACCCCTCTTATCTATCCTTTAGTCTCAACGCTCTCGCCAAAGTCAGGAATTGAAATCACTGGAATTCTCTGAACTCAAATTCAATTCTTTCAATTCAGATAGATAGGTAATTCAAACAGAGAGTGTGAACCACAGAACTCATAATCTTTATATCTTAGGACTAGAACGCGCGATCCTAAGGTTTCATAGCAGATTTCAGAACAAAACATGGGCATTGAAATATTGGTCAAATTATACGAATCGCACACTTACGTGGATATATGGTAATTAATTCATCGGTTTGTTTACAAAGAGATGTTGCCAGATTTATTAGCTACTACTTGTTTTTTTTTTGTATGTTCTGGTACCTACGAAAAGGGATATCCTGTAATGTTCAGAGATAATCGTGAGTACCAAGGGAAATAAGGTAGGAATTGGTGTTCTTCCCAAATTTCTGGAGGTTATATGCCCCCGGAAACACGTTCCTTGGCAATGTGTTCCAGAGCCTCGCTGTTCGTTGGATGAACGAGTCTTCGGAGAGAGATCATCTGTAGGTCTCCAAAAGGACCACGAAGAGGTGCGAAGCTTCCAGAATAGCATCGTCCATGAAATATCTATAAAATAGAGCCAGATCGCTTAATTTTCCACGGTGTTCCAGATAAGTGAGTGAGTTTGTGAGCGAGGCATCACCCACGAGACGAATTGCCCTTTTTTGGACAGAATCCAACAGTTTCAGGGTATGTTTGGGTGCTGCACTCCAAATATGGAAACAGTATTCCAGGACAGTTCGGATCTGTGCCTTATAGATCATGAGCGGCTGACTGAGAGTGAAATAGCTCCTGGCCTGAAATAGAAAACCAAGTTTTTGAGATGCAAGCATCGAAATGGATGTCTTCAAAGGTATTGTTACTACTGACAAGCTTATGTTGAGCACAGTGACCATGCTTGTGTTTTGTTTGCATTGAAATCTAACGAGTTATCAGATCCCCATTCAAGAATTGTTGCCAAGTCCATATTCATGTTGTAACATTTCTTCCTCGTTCGTTTCTGATTTGCCTGGCTGGTATTGGAGCCCTAGAAGAGAAGGCGGTATGGAGGGTACTATCATCCGCGAAGCTGTGTACTGGACATGAAGTTGCTTCCAACAAATCGTTGATATGGAGTAGAAATAGTGTTGGTGCTAGAATTGATCCTTGCGGAACACCAGCATTCATGACAAGAGAGTCAGATAAAACTCCGTCGACCACTACATGGAGAGACCTTTTTGAGAGAAAACTAGCTAGCAGAGAACATAGCTAGGCTGACAATCCATAAGATGGAAGCTTGGTGAGAAGTACGTGGTGCCATCAGACTTGATCGAATGCCTTGGAAATATCAAGTGCCACGGCTGAGGTTTCACCATATTCTTCAATAGATTGCTGCCATATATGTGAAACGTAATCGGGGTTACCAGTTGATGACGGAAGCCATATTGCCTATCCTTGATTATACCTGAATGTTCCAGGTATTTTATGAGCTCGATGTTGATGGCTTTCTCCATGATCTTTGAATCAATAGATAGCAGTGCGATCGGTCTGTAGTTGCTAGTTAGGGTCTTTTTGCCTGTTTTAGGAACTGGTTGTACTCTTGCAATTTTCCAGCTGGAAGGGAATACCCCCAATTTGTGAGAGTAGTTGAACAACTTGCAGAGAACAGGTGATAGTTCGGGAGCACATTTCTCGAGGACAATCGGTGCGGTATACCGTCGGAGCCAAAAGTTTTGTTGGTGTTGAGACCCAATGAAATCTTCCTTATAGTGTGCTTATAGTACGTTGGCGATAGGTGATCTCGGGCATATGACTGTCAATTGGCGTTATGTTCGGAGGTTATTTTATCGATGAATCCAGAGTGGTATTCTCAGCAAATAAATGCGCGAAAATGTTGGCTTTCCCCTGGGAAGTTGTGGCTAGTGTTCCATCGTCCTTGGTTAAATGAGGAAACGAGTGAGAAAAGTGAAGTCTCTTCCTACAGCTTTGGCGAAGGACCAAAATGAACGGGATCCGTTAGGACATTCAACAAGTTTTGATCTTATTTTGGCATTATGAGCATCCTTTGATGATCGAATTGTCCCATTGCATATGCCTCTAGCCTCGACATATTCTGCTCTAGTCTCAGGGCCTGGATTTTCCTGCCATCGATGGAATGCTGCCTGTTCAGAAGCGACAGCTCTAGAGCAGTTTCTACTGAACCAGGCCTCATTGGAAGATGTCCTCCTTGCAGTGTATGTATGTTTGCATCCCCAACATGATGATTTGAGAAATTATCTCAGCACATCGTGTTGGATCTGCTGAGGAGAAACAAACTCTCTTCAATGGAAACGCTGAAAAAAACATACGAAGACCTTTCCAGTTGGCCTAATTGTAATGCCACATGAGACGGGTAGGAATTGTGGTGCTGGATGGTACATGGAAAGAGAAGATTGTGGAGATGAGGGTGTGGTCAGAGTTTCCAAGTGGGGTACAAACTTCTATTCTTTATGGATCAGGATTGCTGGTCGCTGGTGAGAAAAAGATCTAGTGTATTGGCAGACTGGTTGTTGACATCTGGAATGCGGGTTGGTAGTTCGACTAGTTGTTCTAGACCATGAGTGTTTTGTTTTGTTAGAGAATTCGAGCCAGGCTGCGTTGTGTACATTGAAGTCTCCCATGATTATGATTTCAGCTGGTGGATGGTTCTCCTGAATGAAGTCCAGTTTGAGTGATAAAAACTCAAAGAGGTTGTTATATTCATTATCATTAGGCGATAGGTGAAGGGAGCAGATTAATTGACTGCTTGTCATTGAATCTATTTCCAAAGGTCAAAAATATTATTATTATATCTTTGGTATTAACAATGTTGAACTTGATTATTGTGTTGAAGTGATATGTTCAAGACTACATAACTCCTAGTTGAACATGAGGGAGAAGTAAAGTTCCTCGAGTATCTACCTATATACAATACTTCTGATGCTGATCTGTACCTATCACAAAAGATCAAGTTGATGGTAAATAACTTGCAAAATGACCAATCAGTATAGTCTAAGATCCAAAGTAAGTTCGACCTCCACCCATCTGCTTAATGGATGAAATTCATTTTATAAGTAATTTAGCAAGTTGAATATTATAAAAAAAAGTCTATATATATGCAATCGTATAAGGTTGCCGATATTCTTCTCGGTCTAACCATTGGGTTGCCAGCTATAAACAGGTATTTTGGTCCTAGTTATTTTCACCTAGGTACTTGTTGAATCTATGAATTTAACATAAAAATAAGCGCTGCCCTGAATGAGGGTTGTAGAAATTCAAAGGATAAAATCAGTCTCGGACCTCTTTGTCGTACGTTCACAGTCGCACTGAAATTTTATTTTTTAAAATTCGACAACCGTCATTCACAACAGACTCTTTATGGGCAACTTCTCAACGCTTTCGCCAAAGTAAACAACTGAAATCAATGAAAAACTCTCAATACAGAGCATCAAACCTGATTTCAGAGAAATTGATTTGAATTCATAAAAGTCGAAGGTGAGGAAAGATGTTCCAATTCAGTCAAAATGAAAATAGAGGAATAGCCAAAAAATACACAACAGTTGTCTCTCTAGACTCAACGCTTTCGCCAGAGTAAACAACTGGAATCAATGAAAATCTCCTAATACAGTGAAACAAACCTAGATTCAGAGGAATTAGTTTGAATTCATATAAGGAAGTCCTAATCCAAACAGGAGAAGTATGAATTCAGGAAAGATGTTTCAATTCAGTCAAGCAGAAATTTTCAATAAATACACAATAGTGGCCCCTCTAGACTCAACGCTTTCGCCAAAGTAAACAATTGAAATCAATGAAAAACTTCTTATATAGAGGAATAAACCTCAATTCAGAGAAAAAAGTTTAAATTCATGAAAGAGAGTCACAATCCAAACGGAAAAAGTCCGAATTCAAGGAAGATGATTCAATTCAGGCAAATATTTATTTCTAATAAATACACAACAGTGGCACCTGTAGACTCAACGCTTTCGCCAAAGTTAACAACTGAAATCAATGAAAATTTCTCAATACAGAAGAACAAACCTGAATTCAGAGAAATTGGTTCGAATTCATAGTAGAGAGTCCTATCTAAACTGCCAAAGTCCAAATTCAGGAAAAATGTTTCAATTCAGAATGATAGAAACTGCCAATGAATACACAACAGTAGCCCTTCTCAACTCTCAACGCTTATTTCGCCGAGCTATGGCCCGAGCTATGGCCAAAGTCAGCAAGGATAATTCATTTGGAAATATTCGGCGAAGCAAGACGCGGAGGTCGGAAATGAAGAATTATAAATAATGTATGCACGAGAAGGCAGTATGTGTGTATATACATATAGCCAAGCCCGTGACAATAATTGATTGAGAATTCTTCCTTCTTTCACTTACATGTAGCGGGGCAAAGATTGATTTGGAATAAAAAAATCGGGATTCGAAGAAAATTTTCTCAATTTTAGATATATATTTGAATTCAGAAACAATTGGTCAATAGATACAAAATACTTCTCTAGTCCGAACGCTTTCGCCAGAGTCAGGAATTTGAATGAGTTGAATTCGCTGGATTCAAATGAACAAGTCTAGAGAACTAGGTTTGAACTTGGAATTCAATGAAGAGAGTCTGAATCCAAACGAAATCTTCTGGATTCATAAAATATCTTTCAATTCGAACATGAATGGCCAATAAACAATAGCTCCTCTTGTCTCAACGTTCCTGCCGAAGTTGGACTGAAACCGGTAAAATGCTCTGAATTTCAATGGCATGACTCAATTCAGAGAAATATGTTCGAATTCATTAAATAGAATCTGAATCCAAACGGAAAAGTCTGAATCCAAGAGAAATGCCATGATTTTTTTATTGCTTGCTGAAATCCCTATATAATGTGCGAAGAACATCGTGCGTACCTAGGGAGGAAAAGGAGGTAGGAGTTGGAACTTATTTCAACGTTTGGAGATTATAAGTTCTTGGAAACACTTCCCAATCAATTGATTCTATATAGAGCTTTTCCATTCTTCACACTAAAAAATCTTCTTATTCTCTTCCGCCAAAGTAAACAGCTGAAATGAATGAAAAACTCCTATTACAGAGGAACAAACCTAAATTCAGAGAAAGAGGTTCGAATTCATAGAAGAGAGCCTAATAGAAACGGAAAAAGTCTGAATTCAGGAAAGATGTTTCAATTCAGCCAAACAGAATTTGCCTCTCTAGTTTCAACGCTTTCGTCAAAGTGAACAACTGAAATCAATGAAAAACTCTTAATACAGAGCAACGACCCTGAATTCATAGAAATAGGTTTGAATTCATAGAAGAGCGTCCTAATTCAAAAGGGAAAGAGTCTGAATTCAGGAAAGATATTTCAATTCAGTCAAACAGAAATTGCCAATAAATAGACAACAGTGGCCTCTCTAGTCTCAACGCTCTCGTCAAAGTAAACAGCTGAAATCAATGAAAAACTCCCAATACCGAGGAACAAACCTGCATCCAGAGAAATAAGTTTGAATAATTCATAGAAGAGCGTCCTAATCCAAAACGGGACATTCAGGGTAGATATTTCAATTCAGTCAGACATTTGCTCCTCTAGGCTCAACGCCTCCGCCAATATCAACAACTGAAATCAATGAAAAACTTCGAATATAGAAGAACAAACATCGATTTAGAGAAATAGGTTTGAATTCATAGGAGAAAGTCATGATCCAAACGGGAAAGATCTAGATTCATCAGGAAAGATATTTCAATTCAGTCAAATAGAAATTACCAATATTTACACAACACTGCCCCCTCTAAAATCTCAACACTTATTTCGCCAAGCTATGGCCAAAGTCAGCAAGGATAATTCATCTGGAAATATTCGGCGAAGCAATACGCGGAGGTCGGAAATGAAGAATTATAAATAATGTATGCACGAGAAGGCAGTATGTGTGTATATGGGGCGAAGAATGATTTGGAATAAAAAAAAACGGAATTCGAACAACATTTTCTCAATTTTAGATACATATTCGAATTCAGAGACAATTGGACGATAGCAACACATACTTTCTCTAGTTCAAACGCTTTCACCAGAGTCAGCAATTCAAATGAATGAAATTCTCTGGATTCAAATGAACAAGTCTACAGAAATAGGTTAGTACTTTGAATAAAATGAAAAGAGTCAGAATCCAAACGAAGATATGTGGATTCATAAAATATCTTTCGATTCGAACATAAAAGGCCAATAAAAAATAGCTCTTCTTAACTCAACCTTTTTGCCGAAGTTATAGCAACTGAAATCGGTGAAATTCAGAGAAATATGTTTGAATTCATTGAAAACATTCGTAATCCCAACGGAAAAGTCTGAATTGAAGAAGAATTCCTAATTTTTTTTTCAACCTTTGCTGAAATCCCTATAATGTGCGAAGAACATCGTGCGTACCTAGGGAGGGAAGGGGAAATAAGGTAGGAGTTGGAATTATTTTGAACGTTCGGGGATTATGAGTTCTTGGAAATACTTCTTCAGACAATGAGTTCCAGAGCTTTTCCGTTCTCCTGAGTGAAAAATCTTCTTATTCCAATAGAAATGGCCAAAAAATACAGAAGTTAGTAAATGAAATGAATGAAAAATGAAAATTCCTGATAAAGAGAAACATATCTGAAATCAGGGTAGTAGGTTTGAAACATTTCAATCTCTACGTTTTCGACACAGTTAGCAACTGATATCATTGAAATACTCTGATATAAAATTCAGGTAAGATGTTTCAATTCAGTCAAACATAAATTGCCAATATATACACAACAGTGGCCTCTCTAGACTCAAAGCTTTCGCCAAAGTAAACAACTGAAATGAATGAAAAACTCCTAATACCGAGGAACAAACCTGAATTCAGAGGAATAGGTTTGAATTCATGGAAGGGAGTCTCAATCCAAAACTGGGAGAAGTCTGAATTCAAGAAAGGTATTTCAATTCAGTCAAACAGAAGTTGCCGATAGATAAACAGTGGCCTCTCTAGTCTCAACGCTCTCGCCAAACTGAACAGCTGAAATCAATGAAAATCTCTTAATACATAGGAACAAACCTGAATTCAGAGAAATGAGTTTGAATTCATATTAGAGAATCCTTATCCAAACGGCCAACCCTAATAACAAAATAATATCTGTAAGACGTCGTAGAAACATCCATATGGGATGATAGGAACATCTCTGGAAAATCCCTATTTTCCTTGGGACATTCTTGGGATGTTGCTGGCAACACCCGTGTCAGCATTTGCGATGTCTTATAAACATCCCATCAGAATGTTTGTGGGATGATACGGGATGTACCAGAGACAATCAGGGTACTTGATGTGGAACATCTTAAAGAGACTTTTAGGATGTTTTTTGTTAGATGACAGAAATGGATGACACGGTATGAATTATTTTCAATCTGAAATCCTGAAAATGGCCGACCTATATTTCCAGATATGAAGTAACAATGCGAATCCGAAAATATAAGGTCGGTGCGGTCCAATAACTAATGGGAGATAATAACAGTTGTTTGAGGCTCATATTTGTTGGCGCTGGGCCGACAGCTGTTAGTAACTCTTAGCAACGTAGTTGTACCGCCATCTATCGGCTGGTATAACAAATAAATTCAGCAATAAATATGCTGAAGAGATATATTTCAATTTTGTCGTTTATTACATGGTTCATGGAGTTGAGCAGGTACTTTGGTAATCTTATTGAGGAATATTTAGTATAATTATTTCAATTTGTTATCTATGAAATCAGCCGGCTTTGGTATAGGTATAAGTATATGAGTACGGATACGGTTTTGATTTCCATTTTCAACCAACTTTTCAATGTTTCAAATGTCACAATTGTTTGAACTGTTCAATCATGTCAATCATGATTAGCAAATATGGAACCATGATATTGTTTATGAAAAAAAGACCTTAGCGGGATGTACCAGCAAGATCCCGTGTTGTTAGGGAAAGTCCAAATTCAGGAAAGATGTTTCAATTCGGTGGAATAGAAATTTCAAATGAATACAAAACAGTGGCCCCTCTAAAATCTCAACGCTTATTTCGCCTTTCGCCAAGCTATGGCCAAAGTCAGCAAGGATAATTCATTTGGAAATATTCGGCGAAGCAAGACGCGGAGGTCGGAAATGAAGAATTATAAATAATGTATGCACGAGCAGGCAGTATGTGTGTATATACATATAAATATACACATTGCCGAGCTCGTGACAATAATTGATTGAGAATTCTTCCTTCTTTCACTTACATGTAGCGGGGCAAAGATTGATTCGGAATAAAAACTCGGGATTCAAAGGAAATTTTCTCAATTCTAGATATATATTTGGATTCAGAGACAATTGGTCAATAGATACAAAAAATTTCTCTAGTCCAAACGCTTTCGCCAGAGTCAGGAATTTGAATGAGTTGAATTCGCTGGATTCAAATGAACAAGTCTAGAGAACTAGGTTTGAACTTGGAATTCAATGAAGAGAGTCTGAATCCAAACGAGATCTTCTGGATTCATAAAATATCTTTCAATTCGAACATGAATGGCCAATAAACAATAGCTACTCTTGTCTTAACGCTCCCGCCGAAGTTGAACTGAAACCGATAAAATGCTCTGAATTTCAATAACATGACTCAATTCAGAGAAATATGTTCGAATTCCTTAAAAAGACTCTGAATCCAAACGGAAAAGTCTGAATCCGAGAGAAATGCCATGATTTTTTTATTGCTTGCTGAAATCCCTATAAAATGTGCGAAGAACATCGTGCGTACGCTTTCACCAAAGTGAACAACTGAAATCAATGAAAAACTCTGAATCAGTTGTCTCCCCAATACAGTGGAACGATCCTGAATTCAGAGAAATATGTTTTCCTCCGATTGGCAGCAAATATTAATTTTGCTGACACATATCAATCAGCAAAGTATTACTTTTCCTGCCTAGGCAGCAAAGTGAGTACTTTGCTGCCTAGGCAGCAAAGTGGTTACTTTGCTGATTGATATGTATCAGCAAAATTAAAAATCCATAAATCGCTTATAATTTCCTTCATATTTCATCCGAGACTTCTCCGACAACAAATTCAACTCCATTTTTTTTGCCACCTCCCTTATTAATGGAGGTGTAAGTATACTTCCAGGTCGCTATCACTGTCCATTGAATAATAATTTGAATATACCGATATTTTTTCGCACAACTGTCAGAAATTTCATGGATTGTCAAACCAACAACTGCGATTTCTATCAAATTTTATTTTAATTGAACACTATACAGGAAGAATAAATAGATTGTAGGAATTGTATTAATTCGTAAATACAATATTTTCCCATATTATTATGAACAATCGGAGAAAAAATTATATGTTCAACTCGGCAGCAAATTAGATTGACTGCCTTAGCTGGATTCCTAGCCTCGCTACGCTCGGCTATGAATTCAGCCACGGCAGTCAATCTACTACTTTGCTGTCTAGTTAAACAAATAACTATTGAATTCATAAAAGAGAGTCAGAATCCAAACGGAAGAAGTCCGAACTCAAGAAAGATGATTCAATTCTCTAGACTCAAAAACGCTTAGCCAAAGTTAACAACTGGAATCAACGACTAGCTGTTAATACAGAGAGACAAACCTAAATTCAAAGAAAAGGGTTTGAATTCATAGAAGAGGGAAGAGAAATATCTGAATTCAAGTCAAACAGAAATAACCAATAGACAACAGTGGCCCCCGTCAGCAAGGATAATTCATTTGGAAATATTCGGCGAAGCAAGACGCAGAGGTCGGAAATGAAGAATTATAAATAATGTATGCACGAGAAGGCAGTATGTGTCTATATACATAAATACATATAGCCGAGCCCGTGACAATTATTGATTGGAAATTCTTCCTTCATTCACATATATACATGCAGCGGGGCAAAGATTGATTTGGAATCAAAAACAAACTCGGAATTTTGAGGACATTTTCTCAATTTTAGATATATATTTGAATTCAGCAGAGTCAGCAATTTGAATGAATAAATTTCTCAGAATTCAAATGAACAAGTCTTGATTCAGAGAAATAGGTTTGAACTTTGACTCAATGGGGACGAGTCTGATGAATCCAAACAGAAATATATAGTGCTATAGTTATCAATTCAAATCGGTGAAATGCTTCGAATTTACAAGACAAGACAAGACTTATTTGAAAAGAAGATTCTGAATCCAAAAGGAAAAGTCTGAATTCAAGAAAAATGCTTCAATTATTTTTTATCGATTGATGGAATCGCTATAATGTCTCAAGCTAGTAACTAGAATGAATGAAAAATTGCTGAAACAAAGAAACATACATCTGAGATCAGGGTAATAAGTTTAAAATCATGAAAGTGACCGAGTCCAAAAAAAAATCTGTAATCTCTACGTTTTCGACAAAGTTAGCAACAGAAATCATTGAAATACTTATAAATGGAATTCAGAAAAAATGCTCCAATCCAGTCAAACAGAAATTGACAATAAATACAAATCAAGAGCCTCTCAAGAATCAACGCTTTCGCCAAAGTAAATATCTGAAATCAATGAAAAACTCTTAATACAGAGGAATCAAACCTGAATTCAGAGAAATAGGTTTGAATTCATAGAAGGAAGTCCTAATCAAAATGAATTCAGTCAATGAGAAATTGCCAATGAATACACAAAAGTTGCCTCTCTAGACTCAACGCTTTCGCCAAAGTCAACAACTGAAATCATTGAAAAATTCCTAATACAGAAGAACGAACCACAATTCAGAGAAATAGGTTTGAATTCATAGCAGAAAGTCTTGAACCAAACGGGAAAGGTCTAGATTCAGGAAAGATGTTTCGATTCAGTCTAATAGAAATTACCAATAAATACACAACAGTGGCCCCTCTCATATCTCAACGCTTATTTCGCCAAGCTATGGCCAAAGTCAGCAAGGATAATTCATTTGGAAATATTTGGCGAAGCAAGACGCGGAGGTCGGAAATGGAGAAATATAAATAATGTATGCACGAGAAGGCAGTATGTGTGTATATTCATACAGTTAAGCCCGTGACCTTTATTGATTGAGAATTCTTCCTTCCTTCACTCACATGTAGCGGGGCAGAGATTGATTTGGAGTCAAAAACAAAATCGGAATTCGAAGGAAATTCTCTCAATTTTAGATATATGTTTGAATTCAGCAGTCAGCAATTTGAATGAATGAAATTCTCTTGATTTAAATAAGCAAATCTTGATTCAAAGAAATAGGATTGCCCTTAGACTCAATGGAAAGGACTCTGAATCCAAACAGAAATATCTGGATTCAAAAAATATCTTTCGATTCGATCAGAAATGGCCAATTAGCAATGGCTCCTCTCATTTCAACGTTCTTGCTATAGTTAGCAACTGAAATCGGTGAAATGCTCTGAATTTTAAAGACAAGACTCATTTTTAAATTGAAGGTTTGCATTCATTGAAAAGATTCTGATCCAAAAGGAAAAGTCTGAATTCAAGAAAGAAGCTTCCATTTTTTTTTATCGCTTGATGGAATCGCTATTATGTCTCAAGCTAGTAACTAGAATGAATGAGAAATTCCTAATACAGAGAAACATATCTGAAATCAGGGTAATAGGTTTGAGATCATGGAAGAGTCCAAATCCAAACGAAAAAATCTGTAATCTCTACGTTTTCGACAAAGTAAGCAACTGAAATCATTGAAATACTCTGAAATAGAATTCAGAAAAAATTCTCCAATTCAGTCAAACAGAAATTGACAATGAATACACAACAAGGGCCTCTCTAGAATCAACACTTTCGCCAAAGTAAATAACTGAAGTCAATGAAAAACTCTCAATACAGAGTAACAAACCTGAATTCAGAGGCATAGGTTTGAATTCATAGGAGGAAGTTCTAATCCAAACGGAAAAAGTCTTAATTCAGGAATGATGATTCAATTCAGTCGAACAGAAATTTTCAATGAATAAACAACAGTGGTCTCTCTAGTCTCAACGCTCTCGTCAAAGTCAACAGCTGAAATCAATGAATAACTCTCAATACAGAGGAACAAACCTGAAATCAGAGAAATAGGTTCGAATTCATATATAGAAGAGAGTCCTAATCGAAACGGAAAAAGTCTGAATTCAGAAAAGATGTTTCAATTCAGTCAAACATAATTTGCCAATAAATACACAAGAGTGGCCTCAGTAGTCTCAACGCTTTCGCCAATGTCAACAACTGAAATCAATGAAAAACTTGGAAAACAGAGGAACAAACCACAATTAAGAGAAATAGGTTTGAATTCATAGAAGAAAATCCTGATCCAAACGGGAAAGGTCTAAATTCAGGAAAGATGTTTCAATTCAGTCAAATAGAAATTGCCAATAAATACAAAACAGTGGCCCCTCTAAAATCTCAACGCTTATTTCGCCAAGCTATGGCCCGAGCTATTGCCAAAGTCAGCAAGGATAATTCATTTGGAAATATTCGGCGAAGCAAGACGCGGAGGTCGGAAATGAAGAATTATAAATAATGTATGCACGAGAAGGCAGTATGTGTGTATATACATATAGCCAAGCCCGTGACAATTATTGATTGAGAATTCTTCCTTCTTCCACTTACATACAGCGGGGCAAAGACAAGAAACGACGGCGCGCGGTCATTAAAACTTTCGCCGTTCTGAAAAGAAACGGACTCATTTCCTTCGCTCGATAAACAAAGAGGGACGCAGGGATTAAAGCAGAATATGTTATAACTTGAATGAATAATTGTGCTGCGGATGAGTTTAAAATCCTACAGTCGTATTTATTGGTCGGGCATAGAGCTCTTGATTATTATTCCAGAAGACTTTCGCTTTCCCGAGCCGACCATACTACCTACCCTCTAACGTTATTCACCGTTTTGAGACGTGCGGATGACAAGGAAAGCCAAATTAACGAAGGTTCGAATTAAGATAGAAGTGTAATTTAAAATGCGTTTGCGCGCATCACATATCTCTCCCCTTTTCTTGGCTCACCCGCTACACCCCCTTGGTACAGTCCGAGCATATTTTTCATTTAAGATGTACGTGCTTACAAAATACTCGGTTCACAAACGAACTGAATAAATTATCGACTCCAGTTCGCCGCATGAAATTTTATAATGTGACGGTGGTGGTTGGTTATGAGGAGGTGGTAGGTACATTTGGATACCAGAGGGTTTTTCTCGTATTGATTGATCGGTTCACTGTACAGGGTGGCTGGAATTCGACGCTCATCATTGGGATCTTGTAAACCGTAAATCATGGCAAAGTTGCGCAATTTGATGCTGATCAAAATGCCGCCTCAAACGTTCCGAATACTTCCGAAGATATATGAAAAAAAAAACGAATATCCGCGATTTCGTTTTTATTTTTTTCTGACTTAATTAGTAGTGATATGTCAGAATGAATATCATATTGGCATTGCCACTTTTTCTGCTCTATCCAATGGCATTAATAGATTCATAATCCGACGTTTCGTCTTATTCGAGGAGCCATCATCAACTTTGTTTTTTTGGAAGGTCGAAAACAATTTTTCGTTACCAAAACACTCTAATTCCAATTCTGAATTGAACGACATATGAGCCTTTGCAATTGTCCTACGTTTCAGACCAAAAAATCATGATTATTTGATGATGGTTACGAGAAAACGAAACGTCGGAACAAAAATCTGATGACGACGTCATGTAGAGAAAGAAAAATGACTGCGAAAATGTCCAATTCATTTTGGTCTATCTCTCAGTCTATCTCTATTTAAGTTTCGGATAGAAAGTTATTCTCCAAGTTTCCAGTTCTAAGAAATGATCTTTTTCTGATTTCACTATAAGAGATAGGCCAAAATGAATTCGACATTTTCCGGTTTTTGATCCGACGTTCCGTTTCCTCGTAACCATCATCAAATAATACTGATGATGATTTTTCGGTCCAAAACGTAGGATAATGTCGTTGGATTTTGAATTGGGATCAAAGTTCTTCAAGAACAAAAAATTCATTTTCGACCATTCAAAAAAACAAAGTTGATGATGGCTCCTCGAAGACTAAACGTTGGAACACGAATCTATTGATGCCACTGGGTAGAGCAGTAGAAGTGACAATGCTAATATGGAACTAATTTTGATATATCACTCCAAATGAAGTCACAAAAAAATAAGAACGAAATCGCGGATATTCGTTTTTTTTTTCAAGTATTTTTGGAAATATTCGGAATTTCCATACTCGACTTGATGCGGCATTTTGATCAGTATAAAATTGTGCAATATTGCCATAATTTTACCGACCCTGTATCTCTTACGGTTTACGATATCCCAATGATGAGCCTCGCATTCCAGCCACCCTGTACAGGGTTTGAAGACTCGAGTCGGCACTATTGATGCTAGCTTGGTTATTATCGAAGCCACAGAGTCATTTAATAAAAGAAATACACCTTTTCCAGTTGTATTTCCGAAAGCGCCAATTATATCTCAGAATAGTCTCTTGTATCTATTATTATTATTATTATTATCATTATTATATATCGCAAATTCCTCTAATGTTAGTAAAGATACTTGGAGATTAATAAAGCATGAACGAAACCTTTTGAAACATGTCAAAGTCAACGGAATCCATTGTGATGATTTCAACCAATATTTCATGAATATTGCTGAAAATATTTTTCAAACCCTTCCAGATTTTGCCCAGGATGCAACCAATTTTTTTCGAGACCCTCCTAGACCTAAAAACTCTTTCTTCTTGTTCCCAGTTATCCCTGCTGAGGTTTTTTCAGCTATAATGAAGTTCAAAAACTCGAGTTGTTGTGATGCTCATTTTTATAACAGTGAAATTGTTAAAAGTAGGTACCATAGATCATTTTTTAAAACCGCTGACAAATCTGATAAATATGTGCTCTGTACAGGGTACTTTCCCTGATATTTTTAAAGAAACGATACCGATTTTTAAGAAGGGGGATTCCTAATCCATGAACAGTTATCGTCCTATCTCAATCATCTCTATATTTGGAAAAATTACTGAGATAATTGTAAAAGATCGACTACTTGCATTTTTTTAAATACACAATATTCTGCATAACAAACAATTTGGGTTTGGAACCAATTGTTCAACAACTCAAGCAGTGAAGAGTATAGTGACAGACATAGTTGAGGGTCTCGAAGAAGGAAAGCATACCTGTATCACCCTTATTGACTCAACGAAAGCTTTCGACTGTGTATCTCACGACATATTATTAGAGAAGTTGGATTTTTATGGTGTGAGGGGAACCGCAAATAGTTTCTTCAAATCTTATTCGTCTAATAGAAAGCAAGCGGTTTCTTGTAACAACGAATCAGCAAATTTTCTTTAAATTAATAGTGGAGTGCCCCAGGGCTCCGTCCTGGAACCACTATTATTCATAATATATTACAATGATATTTTTCATTTTTTGTCTCCTACAGTATGTACGTGCTTTGCTGATGTGACTTCATTACAAAAAAAAACAGTGAAATAGGTTTCCTGACAGTAGCAATGAGTGAAGCTGAGGGTAGAGTTGAGAGTCGATATTGACATTTTTCTGGAACCTCATAAGAAATTATATAAAATCAGTTAATTTTATACAGGGTGTTTCTCAATATGTGGAACGCACTTTGAACGGGTGTCTCAAGAAAATAAAGAAGTTTCCATGAACATGAATTGTAGAAGGCTTCATTCGCGAGATACAGGGTGTTGAAGTTGAAAATAATTCCCGTTGAATTTCTAAATAACCGCTAAACAAAAATTATTGATATTCTGGTACATAAAGGCCGTGTGTCTCACGGTACAACAATTCGAACGAGGATTTAGATGTTCAAGGATGTCGGATAGTCCATTCAAGATTAAAGTTGAGATTCTTCTATAACCATGATAGATGTCATTCTGTAATTGTGGCACTATGCCAGTCACATAACAGACTAAATTTTGCCACGACAGGGTGAACATACAAAAATTCTATAAATAGTTTCAACTTCCTGTATCTTGCAAACGACTTTGGTTTGTGGAAACTTTTTTATTTTCTTGAGACGTCCTATATCATCTCTCAAGAGTGCGTCTCACATAATTACGAAACAACGTGTATATAATAATTCATCTAATGTTATATTTTTCATTCCACTAGGGCACGAGGAAAATCAGGAAAAGTCTTCCGCAATACTAACGTAATCACTCTAATTTTTTACTCAATCGAAGAAATGTATAAGAAATCATCCAACTTTATAATAAAATAATTCCTCTGATATATTTTTTGTTTCTACTAGGGCACGGAGAGAGTAAAAAAATCTCCTATCGCGATACGGATTACATACAGCCTTCTAATTATTAGTAGATAATAAATATATAATATAAACTCAATTTTTTCTCTTCAAATATAATTCCTTGTAGATATTATCGCGACAACACTAGCTGTCTTTCAATTCTGATTGGTCTATCAGCGTCGGTGTTTTCAACGATGTAATCAGAGGTAGCGATGGAAGATAAAATAATTATAGCTCTATATGTCAAAATGAATAGCTGTGGTGATATGCCTTCTTTATTTATAATAAATGCAGAAGATAATGATATTACTTTTGAAAACTACTCAGTTTTTCATCTCTGGCAGCGCACGAAAGGGAAAACCCTATTATGTTCGAAGAAATAAGTGCCTACGTAGGTAGAATAGGGCTATAGGAGTTGGGTACCGAACTATTTTGGAAATTTCGGAGATTATAAGTTCTCGGGAGTTCTTCGTTTGGCAAAGAAGTTCTGCCGTTCTATAGACAAACGCGTTCTGGTAACGAGTTGTTCGACATATCTCGAGGTAGAGGACGGACAGTATCACTACTGATGGAATGATAGCAGAGAATTCTGAAAAACATTTCCCGTGGAAATATCTATGGAAAAGTGAAAGATCGCGGAGTTTCATACGGCCCAATAAACACGTGCTATTTCATGGAGGATCTCCACTTCGAATCCTATTCAGGCGAGATATCCGTGGACATTGAATCTACGCCCCTAAGATATCCCTTCAAGGCGCTGCTAAGATACTCCGATCGGATATTCCTCAACCTATTTATATACAGGGTGTATCTAAATAACACAAAAGAAATTCATGAGGTGATTTCTTGTGATATTTCAGGAAATAAAGTTCATATAAAAATGTGTGAACTTGCTTCGTTTTTTTATTCATCACTCAATTGTATTTTCATAAATTTCAATAAAACGTTGTGAACTATGAAAACGGGTTTTGGAAATTCGGAAATACAGGGCGTTATTTTCGGGGTCCATAAGTATAAACAAATTTCGTTAATCCGGACCTGGATTTTTCTCGTTACTGTAAGTTGAGTCGCTTGGATAGAGAAAGAAGGAATTGGATTCTTTTTCCTGCTTTGGTTTCAACTATCCGCCTTTATGTTCATCCAAATATACCTAGGTATAAATACTGTCTGTAGGTTAATCGAGGAGGACAACATATTATGGCTGGGTCGAATAATATCAAAATGATAGGAAAGGAAGATAACAACCAAAAGAGAAGAATCAAGGAATCCGCTCTTGCATTCTTCTGAACGGAGACAAAAGCATTGCTTCCTGTTCAGTTGATATAAATAGAACATAGTATTCACTACTGAAAACTGAACATGAAAATGGTAGATTCAAGATCAATTGATGAAAACATCCTGTAACTCATTTGTATACTGAAATCGCTCATTCATATGCCAACATCAGTATGACACTAAAAAGTGTCAAACTATAAGCAGCGAAACTTCCAAAGAGAATTATTTTGCATTTTCATGTTGAGAACGCGAGCAGATTCGGTCCCGAAACGTCCAAAGATAAGTTAAAATTCGATATTTTTTCAATATATTTATATTTCTTTCCTTCAAACATTCTTTCAAACAAATTGTCACTGACAAGCTAATGGATATTTCTTTTGGGCTCCCTGAAAAAAAAAAATTTTTAAACGCAGTGACATTTCTGGGTGAATCATTTGATTTGTCCCACTACAAATGTATTGAAATAACAATAACCTAAAATTTTGTTCTAAACTCGTATCATATAATAGGACCTTTGGTTTGTAAGGATTAGGGCTGATGATGGACACATGACTGTCCAAAACATGTTCCCCTAAATAATCTTCGATTATTAAACGTTGTGGAGATGTTTTTGTGGTTTCTAACCCTTTTATCACTACACTCGCCACTTAGAGAAAAGTATGGACTTCTACATAAGAGGAATTGAGTTCAAAATTACAAGAGAATTTACTTGGTGGTTGGTAAGTTATATGTCGTCACAAAAAATTGAGCAAACTTGATTAAACACCCTATATATCGGATATAAAACTCGTAAGACCCTACAAATATGGTATAATCCCTAATAACACAATTATGTCGCATGTATATCCTTAGGACGTCCTGTCGGGACATTCAGGACGTCCATATGATGTTCGAATTTGGTAAAGGACATTGACAGGGGGTATTCATATAGCCTACGAGCCATCATTCGTCAGCGAGGTGTGAGTTAACGTCCTCGCAGGGACAACATATTGAAAGTACCGACTGGGACGTCCGTAGGACGTTATTTCTGGGACATTGGAAGAGTACAGTTCACGTATCAATTGGAACATCCGACGGATATCCCTAAGGAACATTCGAAGGATGTCAATAAGGGACATTTCGATATTTGAAGGGACCATCAGGGACATTTCATGGTTGTCTAGAAGGGACATTATACAGGGTGTCCTTAAAAGGTCTTTACAAAAAGCTACCACATATTCTTCAGACCAAAACAATTCGATACAAGCAAACTTACCTCAGTAAAAAGTTGCTTAGTTTGGGCGCTAGACGGCTCTGAAGTTGAAATTTTCAAATCGATTTTGCTTCATAACTTTGGAACGGCTCATGAGATTTTTTTCAAATTTGGTACGTTGGTATAGACTCATCGGGCAATGAAACTCATATCATAATCATAATGAATATCATTCCATGGGCGTAGAACTTGATTTTTTCAGGAAATAAACATCTAAAACTTCTACGCCAATGAAAAAATCAGTTTCAGTATGACATCTAGATAGCCCAAATCATTCACTACAAAAAAGGTACTCCTGATAAAATTCGATTACTCTGATGGTTTCGACAATATTTAAGTTTTAGTGATTTCGCGCATATTTAAATAATAAAACGATTGATAGATATTGCATGAAAGTTTTCCAAAATGTTCACTATTTTCGCGTGAACAAAGATTTATACGACGCAAAAAGTTGAAATCCTAATCATAATGAATATCATTCCATGGGCGTAGAACTTGCTTTTTTCAGTAAATAAACATCTAAAACTCCTACGCCAATGGAAAAAGTTAGTTTCAATATGAAATCTAGATTGTTCAACTCATTCACTACAAAAAAGGTACTCTTGACAAATGGTCGAATGGTTTCGACAAAATTTTAATTTCAGTGAATAAGAGCATAATTAATAATAAAACGATTAAACGATATTTCATAAAAATTTTTCAAAATGTTCACCATTTTCACGTATACAAAGATTTATACAACGCAAAAAGTTGAGATGTACTTTTTGCATAGGTTATTTCTATTGAAAATAAGTAGCACTGGTTTTTTTTTCTGAAGACTATTATTATCTGCTCGAAAACAGTGATATTCACATTCTTGGTTTCCATAGTTTCATCTGTGTTGATTTGTCGAGTTTTATTGACGTTGATTGTTGATATCGGACTTTTCTGATTTATCATGGCCGTACAATACACCAATGAAGAATACACCGATATGTTATTGGTATTCGGATATTGTCAAGGAAATGGTCGAGAGAGTGTGAGGGTGTATTCGGCAAGGTTTCCAAATCGTCGCGTACCAAGCCACCCAACCTTTGCTGCAGTTGAGAGACGTCTTCGGGAGACCGGTCATTTTGCTCCTAGAACTGGTGATTATGGAAGACAGCGTTATGTAAGGATTCCCGAAGTCGAAGTAGAAATTTTAGACCGTATTGAAGAAAATCCAGAATTGAGTACTAGACGGATAAGTAATGAACTAGATGTTTCTAGGAATGCCGTTCATGAAGTACTAAGAGAACAATTATTATACCCATACCACAAGACGCCAGTTCAAGATTTATTAATCCATGATTCACAAAGTCGTCTGATGTTTTGTAGGTTCATTAATTTGCAAAGAGAAATGAATCTGAACTTTGGAAAGAATATTTTGTTCACTGATGAAGCCTGTTTCACGAGAAGAGGAATAACTAATTTTCATAATGAACACGTTTATGCAATTGAAAATCCTCATTCCATTAAAATAAACCATTTTCAACACGAATTCAAAATCAACGTTTGGGCTGGAATAATAGGAAATTTTATAATTGGTCCTGTCATACTTCCACAAAGATTAACAGGAGACATGTATTTACAACATCTACGAAATACGTTGCCAAATTTGTTGGAAGATTTACCACTCCAACATCGGGTAGATATGTGGTTTATGCACGATGGAGCTCCACCACATTTTTCGGTGGATGTTAGGAATTTTTTAAACCAACAGTACCCAGACAGATGGATAGGTAGAGGTAATGATGCACCCGTGAATTGGCCACCACGTTCTCCAGACTTAACACCGATGGATTATTTTGTATGGGGTTATCTCAAATCTACGGTTTACAAGACCCCTGTGAATACTGTAGGAGAATTATGGCAACGTATCCAACAGGCGACGAATAATCTTACAGGCGATGAAGAAGTTATGCAAAGAGTACATTTCAACTTTTTGCGTCGTATAAATCTTTGTATACGTGAAAATGGTGAACATTTTGAACAATTTTTATGAAATATCTGTTAATCGTTTTATTATTAATTATGCTCTAAATCACTAAAATTAAAATTTTGTCGAAACCATGAGAGGAATCGACTTTTGTCAAGAGTACCTTTTTTGTAGTGAATGAGTTGAATAATTTAGATTTTATATTAAAACTGATTTTTTTCCATTGGCGTAGGAGTTTTAGATGTTTATTTCCTGAAAAAATCAAGTTCTACGCCCATGGAATGATATTCATTATGATTATGATATGAGTTTCATTGCCCGATGAGTCTATGCCAACGTACCAAATTTGAAAAAAATCTCATGAGCCGTTCAAAAGTTATGAAGCAAAATCGATTTGAAAATTTCAACTTCAGAGCCGTCTAGCGCCCAAACTAAGCAACTTTTTACTGAGGTAAGTTTGCTTGTATCGAATTGTTTTGGTCTGAAGAATATGTGGTAGCTTTTTGTAAAGACCTTTTAAGGACACCCTGTATAAGATCTGAAGTCATGCCATAATATGTACTACTGGGGACATCCGATGGATGTCCCTGAAAGAACGTTCGAGATCATATTCCATCAGGGACATGCCAAGGACGTCCTTGCATGGACATTCAACAATATGTACTACGTGGGACGTCTAAGGGATGCTATTTCTAGGACATTTGAAATGATGTACCAGCTGTGACATTCCGTGGATGCCCTTGCTCGGACATTGCATGGGATGGAACGTTTCAAGGCCACTTATTCTTGGTCCGGGACATTCGGACTTGAATTGTACCAAATAGGGACGTCCCTAGGACGTTGTGTGCTATTAGGGATCAGAACCACCTTGATGAGCTCTACCCACCTTTGAATTTTTTCTGTTTTCCAATGGGACACCCCGTATAACAGAGGAACATAATTTTTTCACAATTAGTTGACCAGATCAGAAATGTTGTCTTACAAACTGCAGGGAAATTCGTGAACTTGTTCTCATATCCTGAAATTTCTGAGTGATAGTTGTATAGGACTAGAAAAATTGCTACGGAGAGAAACCTCATCGGATATAGCTATACAGGACGGTACAGATCTGTTAGATCGCAGTGTTTTCACTCCTAATGCATACAATACAGATCATTCTGATTGAAATTGGTTGTTACCATATATTTTTGCTCAATATAGTGAACATGACTATAACCACCTATATTTTGAATAAAAAACGGCACCACTGGAATTAGCATCAGCGAGAATCGCTGTTGAGTTGAGAAAATGATAATAATTTTCATGCCAGAAATATATTGTTACGATAGCAACATATTTTGTCATGATAGATTGAATCATATTGAAATTTTTATGAATCAATAAAATTCATGATATGATCTGCCTCGTATTTGAATATCACTCGATATATCATTGCCAGTATGTTGAAGCTAATTAGATTTGATGTCATCATAGTGAGACTGGTGTATTACGAGGATAAGTAGCAAATTTATGGATGAGAAAATCTGATTTCTGATTATTTCCTATATTGCGCTCAAAAGTTAGTCTGGAAATCGTCTCATCAACCGGCTCATGATATTTCAGACCAATAATCTACTTTTATTACATGCATCACTATCCTCCGTTATCAGACTAACTGAAGCCGTGATGACGTTCTTAGATGTTTTCGTTTATACAGTATTTCATAAGAAAAGTCATATAATAGGAATATCTCCACTGCATTGGGTTAATTGAGAAATTTAAATCACTTTATTGAATATTCCGTATTATATTATAACGAAGGATGATTTCTCTAAGGAATAATTCATGAGAAAACACACACACTTCTCATCTTGAAATATTATGAGAACAAATTGAAAAAATAATCATTACACATAACCTCAAATTGACCTCGAATAATCAGTTCCCTAAGTTCACTGTTGCTTGAACGGGTACCTAAAAGATTAAAAATGTAATAACATAATGAACATGTAACTATGGTTATCTGCATGAATCTGCCTCAAAAGATACGAATTTCTGCATAAATAACAGCGAACACGAACGACTCAAGCGACGAAATATGACGAACAGACAATAAATAACACAAAAACAAAGATGACGATAGCATATGCATTCTTTCAGTCCACTAGATACATCTGGATATCCATTTGGAAGGTGTCACTAGTTATCCATTGAATGAGCATTTAGTTTTATCCAATGGATGGATGTCCATGAATATTCGGAACTTTTTCGGATATCCATTTGAAGAATGTCAGTGGTATCCCATTGGATAGGCATTTTGGTTCATTCAATGGATGAACTTTCCTTGTCCATGGACATCCTAACCTCTCTTGGCCTGAAATGGACATTCATTGGATGGCCTGTGTTATTTTAGGATTGAATGAGGGAGTAAAAGCCTACTTTTGATTCAGTGGGTCGATACAAGAAATACAAGAAATACATACACAAGAATACAATTCGATTTGAGAGTTGATGTCAATTCTCCATTTCAGAGGATTTTGATTTCTCATGCTCTCTTTTGGGATATTCAACAGATATAATTCAATGTTCGAATATTCAGAATTATATTATATGCATATCTTTATATGAAGGAGAATTCAAATTCTCTACTTCAGAAGATTTTGTTCTCAAATTCTTATCGTGTGTGTTCAATAGACGTAATTCAATATTCGTCGTGGCATATATAGCCAAGAAAGTAGCTGTTTTCTGTTGAATAAACCGAGGAAGAATTAATATTTTCATCACATGGAGAATGCATATTCTCAATGTATTTCTAGGAACGCACGATGTTCTTCGAACATTGTAATGAATTACCTCTAGAAATAAGGCTGATCAACAAGATTCCAACATTATCATCTATCACAATACAGGAAGATAAACATTTCATTACATTCTCCCTAGGTTTTATTTACAAAACATAATCTGTCAGATATTTTGAAAGATTCCTAGTACGAGAAGAACGTTTTTAATTTTTTTCTGTTTCTTGTGAACAGCTTGGGACTTCTCCATTGGTGGGTTCATGGTGATGGTTTGGAGTATTCACGTGATCATCATTAGAGGCCTCTGCATTATCAATGGAAATGTGGTTGTCTTCTGAAACGTTTGTATCATTATTATGATCTTCTTCCCCAGCAGCATTTTCGCAGTTCCCTTTTGTATCCATATTTCCTGGTGGTGCTAAATGTTTTAAAGAAACATTTGTTTCTCGTCCGTCAGCATGACGTACTAGTGCGTATTCTGGATTGGCTTCTAATAATTGCACTTCTTCCTTTGCCTCACATGTTTTTTTATCAGAATTGTTCCTGGTTTGGTAAGCCATGTGGGCAGAGCTGGTCCATTAGAAGATTTTCTCTTGTGGATAAACATTCTTTCATGTGGTGTACAATTTGTTGCTGTACACAAGAGAGATCGAATGGAGTGCAGAGCGTCTTCCAACACTAACTCCCAGTTTTGAGTCTTCAGACCTCGTGTCTTTGTAGCTAGCATTAGAGTCTTCCAAATGATCCCATTGTATCGTTCTGTCTGCCCATAGCCTTCTGGATTGTGTGGGGTTGTTCTACTAGTAGCTATTCCCCGAGAATGTAAATAGGATGTTAATTCGGAATACATAAAATAAGTTCTTCGATCTGAGTTAATGTGAGACGGCATGCCAAATGTAGAGAAAAGGTTACTAAGACAGTGGATGACTGTTCCAGAAGTCATATCAGCACATGGGTAAGCAAAAGGAAATCTCGAATATTCATCGACGATCACAAGTAAATATTTGTTCCTGGAAACAGATGGAAGAGGACCTTTGAAGTCGATATTGAGCCTTTCGAAAGGAGAAGTAGGGATTCCCTTTCGTGTGCTCCAAGCGATAAAAAAAATTCTACATATAGTTTTATCGAATATTTCCGATAAAATAGCCTTCCCATTGTTCGACTGTTCCGTAAAAATATGGTGTTGAATCAATAAACCATTTTCCTCTGTGTATTCCATATCTGGAAATCACTTTTTCGAATCTTCCTACTAAGTATATTTTGCGAATGGACTTTGACCCTTTGCAACCGAAGATCCCGCTGAATTCCATGCTGAATCGATTAAACGAAATCTTCGGGAAAAAAGATTTAATGCCTCCTCCTGAATGTGTGTAATGAAAGACTTTGCACGGGTGTACAAAATTTCGTTTTCACAAGGGGAAGTTTAATTTCGTCTCAGGCTGACGTCACATTTCCATACGGGAGCGAGGAAGAAGGAGATACATCTGGAAGAACGGCTGAAAAAGGACAGTTGATTACTAATTAAGAATCTGAAAGAAAGGGGCCGATGTTTAAAATGCGTGAGCCGAGAAAGTATATACGTATATATGAGACAAAGGAATAAGACTGCTCCAAGACGAGAATTGAGTTAGAAAATGGCGGATTGTACATTCACGGCAAGAATTTGCATGTAATTAATGTATAAGGAAAAATCAAGGCACAAGGAATAGATGTGAAATGTAGCGAACTTGCAGTTTCAAACTACCCTTATCATTGTTATACTGGGTGATGACCGTAGTAACTTTCTGTAATAGGTTAAAACTATCATCAAGATATTAGTATCAAATAGAGTATCTATTAGGTGTTGTTCGCGAAACTGTACAATCTTTAAAATGTTTCCCTTTTCACTATGATCAAGGTCATAACTCCAGATGGAAATGCATTTAATTGAATGTACACGATTACTTCATCAAAATAAAAATATTCTCTCATACAAATTATTTGTTCTCAATGCAATAGTCAAATGATTGACATTTCAGTACCTACCTATAAGGATGCACTAGAAAATCTAGTTATAAAAGTTTTTATTGAAAAAATCTTACTGATACGAATGATTTATTTGATAGTTTCTAGCTCAAGATCAGACTATATACAAGTATACTTCTCTTATATACATTTCAATTTCCATTTCATGCTATCCTTTTGGATGTTAAACAGATATAATTCAATGTTCTGAGTGGCAAATAGCCAGGAAAGTTGTTGTTTTCTATTGAATATTCAGAATGATATTATATCATACATGTTTTTATCTGAAGGACAAATTGACAACTTTAGAAGATTTTGATTGGTGGACGATGATTTTGTTTTCAAATTCTTATCGTGTGTGTTCAATAGATATAATTCAATGTTCGTCGTGGCATATAGCCAGAAAAGCAGTTGTTTTCTGTTGAATAAGCTGAGAAAGAATTGATATTTTTATCACATGATCATAATTCATCTGAGAATATTCATTTTCAATATTTTCACCCAATCAAATGGTTCAAACTTGAACGATGGAAACTTTTCATTTTTATAGACCTTCAATCGCAGATGCGTGATTAGGTTTTTTCAATTCAAAATTTCTTTTCACGTTCTGTATGATGAATATCAATTCGTCATTCATCCAAAAATATTATGTTATGTTTTAAAAACTGATTTTTCTTCAATTCCATAAAATGATTTATTTTTCACAAAAATTACCCAACGTATGATGCCATTTTACCCATGATATGGGGTAATATGGCGATAGGGTATTATATTCTATGCATTTTTACTTGTGATCTTCTGCAGTTTGGGAAAATGACAACGGAGCGACTCTGGACACATAAATAAATTGTGATAGCTCTAACGTGAAGCTATCTCGTTATCGAATCGTGAAATCGAGTGCAAAATTCCGCACAGGAAAGTGCAATTTTCCAATAATTTAGCTCAGGACAGTGATTGGCAGGTGGAGATGAGTTTAACTGAAAGCTATGTCAAAAACAGGAAATTCAGGCAGGTTATTTAGTATATTGTCCCATAAATAGACTAAATAGACAAAAGATCAAATCAATAATGCAATTCAACATTGGTGAGAGCAGAAATTGAAAATTCGAAATTATAAATCAGAATTCACTCAACAAGATGTTTCGATGTTTCAAAGTATGACAAAATCAATTGTCTGTTTTTTTAACATCAGGGTCTTCATTATCCTTCTTGGTTTTCGAGATATCTAACAAAATTCATTTCGGTGCTCCACCATACTTGTTTTCACCTAATTTTTGTTGATTTATTGACCACCATAATCATGTTTCTGAACTAGTTTAGCATATGATAATGATGTTGGCCACCTTCGAATCCATTGATTTTTCTCGAATAAAGTTTATTTACTAGAAATCCTGGGCTGAAATTTCGAAATAACCAGCTTCCAAATCATATGATGAAGAGCTCAGGAATTGGTGTACATGATGATTGTGGTCGATAACCCAACACGAATGAGGTAGAAACGAACAAAATATCATTATAGAAAAACTGCAGTTCGAAAAAAGTGAGATAATCACGCACATCTTTTTGTCGTCATTCTCGAATAATGTTGAAAAACTTTTTACCAGAACTCGTTTGTCTATAAAACAACAAAGCATTGGAATACATTACAGGATATCCCTTTTTGTGGTAACCAGAACATAAAAAAAGGAAACATCTCCAAAACTTCAAAAAAATCCCAATACCTACATTCTCTTCCTATTTTCCCCTAGGTACGCATGATGTTTCTCGTACATTATAGGGATTCCTTCTCGTGAACTCCGAGAGATGAAAAAAATTTCTACAATAAAGGAATTCTCTGAAAGTGAAAACTTATTTCTAGCAGTCTAAATAGGTATATTTGATTTCAGATTTATTAACACTCAGTGTAGATAATATATGGACAATAACAATTACCATATCAAAGTTCAAAATTCCGCCATTTATTTCACTCGATTTGTCTAATCTGAATGGACTACAAGTATACCGGTGTTTCTCAAAAGTGGCTCACCCCTATAACTTTTTTGTTTCTAAAGATAAGCAGATAAAATTCGGTGTGTGAGTGGAGTTCATGAAAATGCATTATAAGACGTATTCAATTGTTTTCTGTCACTTCCGGTTTGGCCAGGAATGACCCTCATTTTCTTATTTCAAATGAGACACACGGTATATTATTACTTAATTCGATAAATAGTGATATTGTGAGTACAATGACAACCCATTCGCCACTTTTTGACATTTATCATTCTGAAATTTTTAAATTTTCAATATAGCGAGTGTTTATGATACTGGATATTGATTGAAAATAGCGATTATGTGGTATCAACGTGTTGGTAACAAAATACTCTTCCCAGATATTGAAATGATCCAACCTTGTTTCATTTGAAAACAATTTAGTTAAATACTGCCTGTAGGTAAATCGAGGAAGTGGTACATTCATTTTACTTGATTTTTTGGGATTTTCTCTCCTCGTTTCTATAAATTTCTATAAAATAAAGATATGCGTATTATTTCAATATATTTGTAGAGGGACAAATCAGATGATTTGCCCCAAAATGTCACTGCGTTTAACAAATTTTTCTATCAGGGAACCTAAAAGAAAAATCCAGTTGCTTGTCAGTGAACATTTCTTTGAAGAATGTTTGAAGGAAAAAAATATAGGAAAAAAATATATTGAAAAAATATCAAATTTTTACTCATCTTTGGACGTTTCGGGACCGAATCTGCTCCCGTTCTCAACATGAACATGCAAAATATCTCTCTCTGGAAGTTGTGCTGCTTATGGTTTGACACTTCTCAGTATCATACTGAGTGATTTTAGTCTACAAATGAGTTACAGGATGTTTTCATTATTTGATCTTGAATCTACCATTTTCATGTTCGCTTCTCAGTGGTGAATACCATGTTCTATCTATATCAACTGAAGAGGAAGCAATGCTATTGTCTCCGTTCAGAAGAATGCAAGCGTATTCTCCTTGATTTTTCTTTCTTGGTTGTTATCTTCCTTTCCTATCATTTTGATATTATTCCACTCTGTCATATGTAGTAGTCCTTTCCTATGATTTTGATATTTTTTCAATATATCTATACTTCTTTCCTTCAAACATTTTACAAACAAATTGTCACTGACAAGCTACTGGATTTTTCTTTCAGGCTACCTGATAGGAAAATTTGTTAAACGCAGTGACATATTGGGGGAAAATCATCTGATTTGTCCCACTACAAATATATTGAAATAATACGCATATTTTTATTTTATAGAAACGAGGAGGGGAAATCCTAAAAAATCAAGTGAAATAAATTTACTTAACTTTATAATTATTATAATATTGTAAATTATGAATCAACCTGTGGAACAAATTGAAAGTAAAACTCCATCGAAAATATTTTTCCTTGGCAACTTGATTCGAAATCAACTGTTTTAACTCAAAAAGTTGCAAATGGGGTGTCGTTATACTCACATTGTTATTCTCTATCAAAATAAGTTAAAATAAACAAGATGTCTCATTCAAAATAAAAAAATATGGGCCATTTCCGGTCAAACCGGAAGTGACAGGATACAATTAAATGAGTCAAATAATGCATATTTATGTACTATACTCACAAAACAAATTTCATTTGTTTATCTGTAGAAACAAAAAAGTTATAGGGCTGAACCACTTTTGAGGAACACCCGGTATAGAGTATAGACAGTCGAACAAAGACCAATTATCTCCTATATTGCCGGAGATGGTGCAGTACCGTAATATCAGGTAAGGCCATAGGAACTTTTTCCGCAAATCATCCTGTATAGGTGGAGTTAATGGAATACTGATCAATTAATGATTACCATTCACATTGTGACTCTGACAGGTCCCCAGACACGGGCAGCTGATATTTTCAGTCACGCCACTGATTCGGTAATAGTATCGAGACCAATATCATCGTGATCGGGATATGACTGGAGTCTAGGGAGAGCATCATCTGAGCAGAATTCGACAGAACGCTTTAGCACAGTGTACAGGCCCATTGCCCTGTTATCAGTAATCTCCAAAGTGATGGAGAAAGCCATCAATATTGAGCTTATCAAATATCCGGAGAGCTCAGGAATCATCAATGATAGACAATACGGCTTTCGCCACCGAAGATCTACTGGAGATCTACTTGCCTACGTCACCCATTTATGGCAAGGTTCATTAGAAAAACACGGGGAATCTCTAGCTGTCGCGTTGGACATATCGAAAGCATTTGACCGTGTTTGGCACGAAGGACTCCTCCAAAAACTACCATCATACGGCTTACTACCTCAGCTATGCCATCCCTTATCGAGTTTTCTTTCAGGCAGATCGCTGCACGTGGTGGTGGACGGTGTATCGTCTGATACCATTGGCATCAATTCCGGCGTTCCACAAGGATCAATTTTGGCACCAACTTTATTCCTGCTTCATATCAATGATCTGTTGGGAGTAACAACTTGCCCCATCCACAACTTTGCAGATGATAGTACCCTCCCCATACTGAGTTCTCTTCCAGAATTCCCATCTCTTCCCAGGAAACTAAGAACTCACGGCGCAGGCAGGTCAATGCTGTCAATGAAGACCTTGCTGAAATCACAGCCTGGGGAACCAACAACCAAGTTGAATTCAACGCCACCAAAACTCAAGCCTGTATTTTCTCTAGAAAGGCGGAACTCAGTATGCCCGACATTGTAATGTCTGGCACCACCATCCCCACCAAGTCCACCATATCTATGCTCGGTATTTCCATCAGCAACACTCTTTCATGGGATAATCATGTGAGATCCATCGCAAAAGCTGCTTCACAAAAACTCGGATTTTTGTTTCGTGCGGAAAGCTACATTACACCTCAACAGCTCCTCATGATCTACAAGGCGCAGATACGGCCTGTTCTAGAATACTGTTCCCACATATGGGGTGCAGCACCAAAACATACGCTAATGCTCTTAGATTCCATCCAGAGAAGAGCCATCCGCCTGGTGGGTGACGCCACACTCACTCACTCTTTGACATCATTGGAACATTGTAGAAAGGTCGGCGACCTTTCACTTTTCTATCGATACTTCCACGGGAAATGTTCTTCGGAAATCTCTGCTATCATCCCTTCACTAGCAATACCAGTAAGACGAACTAGACAAGCCCAGTCAGCACATCCTTTCGTTGTCAACCTCGAAAGATGTCGAACAGCACTTTATCAAAACTGCTTCATCCATAGAACGGCTAGGCTCTGGAATTCATTGCCTGTGGAAGTATTCCCAACAACATATAATCCCCAGAAGTTCAAAAAAAAATCCAATACCTACCTCCTATCCCTATCCTCCCTAGGAACGCACGATGTTCTTTGAACATTATAGGGATTCCCTTTCGTGCGCTTCAAGCGATAAAAAAAAACAGTGCCAACGTAGGTGATCCATAACTTACAGTGGAGGTGATATAAATCAGAAGGGGTGAAAGAACTCACAGTCACAACTCCACCACATAAACAATTTTATGCCCTAGCGGGCCGTAAAGTGCACTTTACCGCCTGGTTTTGCGGGCGTTAAGTTGCACTTTACCGCCCGCGGGCTCATTATGGTCCACGGTCCGTAAAGTGGACTTTACCGCCCGCTGTTTTTAGTTTCATGATCATTTTCCTAGATCCTAATAAATCCAGCGGTATATCATAAACTTCTTCTTTATCCGATTTCATAGTCTCGCTATATTATTTTTATCACTAATTTTTACTCTTCAGTCAAAGAATGACAATTCAGCTTGTTTATTGGGTGAATTGCTATAGACAACAACCATCAGCTTGCTTGACAACGACAAAATTAGGTAGCTATATATACTGGGTGTGCATATTGTAAAATTATGAAGAATGAATCTCTTCTAGAGATCAAAGAGTTTTACTATTACGATAATTGCAATATTCGTACGACAATTTTCATATGTAAATCATCCATGAACATCATTACGCTTCTCTTGATTACTGAATTTATACGTAGGAAACAAATTAAATTCTGGGGAATAGAAGTTTATCGAAATCTATAGTCATTACTTTTGAGTCAGAAAATAAACCACTAGTGCATAAAATTTTGTATGTATCACGTGCGTGGAATGCGTTTATGGCCTTCAGCGTGTAATGGCCCTCGGCTAACGCCATCGGGCCATTATTCACGCCACAGGCCATAAACGCCTACTTCACGCCCTTGATACATAAATAACTATTATGCACTAGCGTGCCGTAAAGTGCACTTTACCGCCTGGTTTTGCGGGCGTTAAGTTGCACTTTACCGCCTGGTTTTGCGGGCGTTAAGTTGCACTTTACCGGCCGGGGACTCATTATGGCCCACGGGCCGTAAAGTGCACTTTACCGCCCGTTGTTCTCAGTCTCATTGTATCCACATATCAATTCATGAAAAACCACTTAGGTAGGTATATATACTGGGTATGCATATCGTGAAATTCTGAAGAATGAATCTCTTCTAGAGATCAAAGACTTTTACTATTACGATAATTGCAATATTCGTACGATAATTTTCATATGTGATTTATCCATGAACATTACATTTCTCTTGATTACTGAATTTATACGTAACAAATTGAATTCGGGGGAATATTAGTTTGTTTAAATTTATAGTCATTACTTTTGAGTCAGAAAATAAACCATTAGTGCATGAAAGTTTGTATGTATCACGTGCGTGTAATGCGTTTATGGCCTTCAGCGTGTAATGTAATTATTCACGCCAAAGGCCATAAACGACTACTTTACGCCCTTGATACATAATTAACTATATTAATGACCAACGGTCATGGACATAAGGACATGTTTCGAAGGATTAATCTTTCATCATCAGCAAAATTTATAGAAAGAAAATCGGTAAGAAGAAACAACGCCTATGTCAGTTTTTACGTATTGATTAAAAATCTAAACGTACCTACCATTAGTGGTGGAGAAGGATTAGGTACTCAAATAACGTGAACATTTTTTTTCAACCGCGCGTAGTGCGGGTGAGTCACTGTTAGGAAACAGACATGATCCCAGCTCTATATAAGAGCTTATCTGGCCTGAATTTGTTGAATTAGGTTAACTAATCACAAATGACAATCGACAAATGACAATCGACAAATGACAATCGACAAATGACAAACGACAAATGACAAATGACAATCGACAAATGACAAATAACAATGACGCTGAGGACAAAACACAACATCAGAATAACACCAGTCAAGTCAAAACCAAGGAATGTTTTGATTCGAAGTGACGTAGAACACAGAACAGAATTGTAGTTGAAATAATAAGGAGTTGAATAATTTAAGACTATCAAATTGAGTTTGTTCATTGAGGCAGTTGGGGTTAGAGTTTTTGACAGCTTTATTAAATTCCAGGGTTTCAAGGGGGTTAATCTTTTTCCTTTGTCACAGATATGTAAAATTTCTATGATAGAATTGGGATCAAAAGAGTGTTTGTCATTGATAATATGGTTAGGAAAAACAGAATTGGACTCAAAAAAATCGTTTTCAAAATCATTTTTTATGATACGATTGTGTTCTGATACTCTGGTTTCGAACTTGCGACCTGTTCGACCAATGTAGCACAGTTTACAATCATCATTTTTACTATTCAATTTATAAACACCAGATTTGTCTAGAATATCGATCTCATCTTTTGTGTTGACTAAGGCCCTCCCTAGAGTATTGGCGGTTTTAAAAGAAAAATTCAAATTACTGGTATTATGGGTATTAATTGAGTTTTTTTACAGAATCTTTCTGAGTTTAAGGGCAACAGATCCAAAGGAAGAAAGGAAGAATATTCATATGTTGAAACAGACGTGGTTGGGAAGTTATTTGAAAATTCATTGGTATATTTCAAGTAAAGTCGATCAATTAAATAAATAGGAATATTATTATTAACTGCGATTTGTTTAATGATATTCAATTCAGCTTCAAAGGTCATTGTTTAAGGGTATTGTGAAGAGTCTATGAAAAGAGCATGGAGAGCTGATAATTTCTGGCTGTAAGGGTGGAAAGTATTGAAAGGTATAGTATTATCAGTACTTGTTGGTTATCTATAAATTGAAATGCTGAAAGAATTTGTTTTGTGTATCAAGATATCAAGAAAAGGTAACTGATTATTAGATTCAATTTCGATTGTTAGCCGTATGGGTCGACTAAAAGGATAACTTCAGGTGGTAGAGATGGTCTCATCGCCCGGTGGAATACCACCATATCGACTTTGTGTGCTGTGAAATGTATCACTCCATGTTTCAGTGTTCGGTCGATACTTTCCGGTTTCCTCCACCATTTTCCCCAATTTCTCCTCTCTATAAATGAAGATGATGAAGTCCCCTAAAGTAAAACACTCCGGAAGTAAAACACCTCTCCATTCGGATTTCCGGGCGAGAGGTACAGGAAGGGGCTCATCTCTGAAGATTAATTTAATGACGTCCACCATCATCTACAAACGGAAAAACCAGATATTCTGGCACTATCAGAAACTCAAATGAACTCGTCCACCAACAAGGTCCACATTCTTTGTCCTGGTTACGACCACCATTCTCGATTCAGGTTCAAAGGTGAAGCCTGCCTTTCATGCCAGCGTGTAGGAAGTTTGGAACTGAAAGACTTTGTTGTGATGTGATTCAAGCTAGTCGATACCAAACTAACCAAATTTATCTGCTGCCTTTACCTATCGCCTAATGATAATGAATATAACAACCTCTTTTAGTTTTTATCACTCAAACTGGACTTCATTCAGGAGAACCATCTAACAGCTGAAATCATAAACATGGGAGACTCAATGTACACCAACGCAGCCTGGCTCAAATTCTCTTACAAAACAGATGATGCAAGTCGTCAAACTGATGCCTTCGCCATCACTCATGGTCTAGAACAACTAGTCGAACTACCAACCCGCATTCCAGATGTCAACAACCAGTCTGCCAATACACTAGATCTTTTCCTCACCAGCAATCCTGATCCATAAAGAAAAGAAGTTTGTGCCCCACTTGGAAACTCTGACCACACCCTCATCTCCACAACCTGCTCTTTCCATGTACCATCCAGCACCACAATTCCTACCCGACTCATGTGGCATTACAATTCGGCCGACTGGAAAGGTCTTCGTTTGATTTTTTTTCAGCGTTTCCATAGAAGAGAGTTTGTTTCTCCTCAGCAGATCCAATACGTTGTGCTGAGACAATTTCTGGAATCATCATGTTGGGTATGCAAACCTACATACCGAACACTGTAAGGAGAACATCTTTCGATAAGGCCTAGTTCAGTAGAAACTGCTCTAGAGCTGTCACTTCCTAACAGGCAGCATTCCATCGATGGCAGGAAAATTCGGGCCCTGAGACTAGAGCAAAATATGTCGAGGCTAGAGGCATAGTACGCTATGAGACAATTCGATCATCAAAGGATGCTCATAATGCCAAAATAAGATCAAAACTTGTCGAATGTCCTAATGGATCCCGTTCATTTTGGTCCTTCGCAAAAGCTGTAGGAAGAAACTTCACTTCCAGCTCGTTTCCTCCTCTAGCCAAGGAAGATGGAATACTAGCCACAACTGCCCATGAGGAAGCCAACATTTTTGCGCAATAGAAAACCAAACATGATGATTTTTGACTGAAGATGGCCATTTGAATGGCCGAAACATGTATCAACTTTCAACCTTAATGAAGCAGGATTGACTGCCTTATTATACATTAAAAATTGTGGAGACGACTTTGGGTTTTTCTCTATTGAATAGGAATTGTGAAATCCAGTGGCGACCCTTGGGCACCCTACCGAATATTATTGTCAATAAGATGTGCGCCACTGATTTTTCAAAATTCTTCATCTTCATATCCTATTGATTAACCTAAAATACAACATTTTGGTTTCTAGAATTATTTTGATATTTTGCTCCGTTTTCGTGAAAAAAAAATAGATACCAATTCATTGTATGCTGTGTAGAACATTGCTTCGAAAACAGGGGTGGAATTGAATTTGTCCATGTCTATAGATGTAGAATGAGAATGCAGATTCATTTTCCTCAAATATTTTATAATACATTCTGACACATTTTGTATTATCGAAAAATACGCCTTCCTGGACCGAGAATACATAGTTCTCAATATACAGAGTGAAGAGTGTGCCAAACATGTATCAAGAAATATTTGAGGAAAATGAATCTTCATACATATTCTATGTCTATGGACATTGATCACGCATTTATTTTCACCCCAGTTTTTGAAGGAATTTTTTGGTACGAATTTCCTTACTAACACAATTATGTCCCATGGATATCCTTAGGACGTCCTGTCGGGACATTCAAGACGTCCATAGGACGTTCTAATTTGGTAACGTGGGCGTCCATTGGACGTCTGTGGGACGCACAGATGTATCACTTGAGGACCAACTAGGGACGTCCTTGAGGGATGTCTCTGGGACAACTATCGAATACCTAAATCCTAGAGTATTCCTCATCGAGCACTACAGAGGACATAATTAGGACATCCGTAAGACAACCTATCAGCAACGCTGAGGGATATCAATTGGATGTTCATAGGATGTCCCAGGGACGTACGAATTATTCTTGAATTTGAATTTTTCTGGGTCCCTCTAGAAGCAGATCTTGCATAACTGATGAGGACATCCAGTTGAGTTGATGGTTCGTAGAAGGTCCCCAATAGATCCTGAAAAAGTTTCCCAAGGATGTCCAATGAACTTACGTGAAGGACATTGACGGAGAGTATTTATAGCCGACGAGCAATCATTCGTCGGCGAGGTGTAAGTTTACGTCCTCGCAGGGACAACATATTGAAAGTATCGACTGGGACGTCCGTAGGACGTTATTTCTAGGACATTGAAAAAGTACAGTTCATGTACCAATTGGGACATCCGACGGATATCCTCAAGGGACATTCCGATTGTTATACGATCCTGGAAATATTTAGGGCGTCTGTGCAGAGATATTTGAAGGAATGTGTACCATCAGGGACATTTCATGGTTGTCTAGAAGGGACATTATATAAGATCTGAAGTTATGCCAGAATATGTACTACTCGGGACATCCGATGGATATGTCAGGGACATGCCGAGGACGTCCTTGCATGTATATTGTACAATATGAACCACGTGGGACGTCTGAGGGATGCAATTTCTAGGGCATTTGAAATGATGTACCTGCTGGGACATTCCGTGGACGTCCTTGCTCGGACATTGCATGAGATGTACGGGATGGAACGTCCCAAAGACACTTATTTTTGGTCCGGCCTCGAATTGTACCAAATTGGGACGTCCTTGGGACGTTGTGTGCTATTAGGGTTATGCAATAAATTGATATTTATTTCTTTCCATGGAAATGAAGCAAATTATCAACACTATTCGGGAGTTGGTCAATAGGTTAAGAAGATACAAAATTCGAAAAAATCAATGGCACACATTTTATTGACAATAATATTCGGTAGGGTGCCCCCCGAAACGCCACTGGATTTCATAATTCCAATAAAATTATGACTATATCAGCCCCTCATGACAAAAAATATCATTGCAAAATTTCTAGGAAATCGGTGGAAGGACATGCGAGATATTTATGAAATATACGATATTTTTCAAAAGTTTTAACACACTGTATGTTGAAAGCTATGCATTTCCGGACCCACGTACATATGAAATGAATTTCTTGTTTCATCATGTAGAATCACCCCCTTGATTTTTTGCACATAATCTCCGGAGTATATGTATATTTCTTTCCATTTTTATTGGTCTCGTCACGAGTCTCGTGCAAGACTTCTCGTGTCTCGTGCGAGAGTCTCGGCAGGTAAGTATTTCTGCGTGCCGACTGCAGACTTGAGAATTTCATTCATAACACAACATATTTAGAAATAATTCAGACTATTTAGCACAGATAGACAAAACATTTTATCTTATTTTTATAACTTTCGAATAAATAATGCTATATTTTTTTTCTTGTTCAGATGTATGATATAAGTATGTACCTATTACGTACGTACGTTTCAATAAATAATGTTATTTTTGTTGTAGTTTTCTCTTCCTACTTCTCGATTATACCTAAAAAGTAGGTAAATGTAAATATCCACTACTAGACTGGAACAAGATTATTTATGACGAAATTGCGATACATTTGCGAGACTCTCGTTCGAGACGCGAGACAAGACGAGACTCGAGAGTGCGAGACGAGACTCGAGACAAGATTTCATATTTCATCGACGAAACGAGACGAAACATTTTATAATCTGTCATCAGAGATGAAATGTCAAACTATTTTCCCGTCACAGGAAATGAATGTTTTATTTATTGTCAATGAGGCTCAATTGAATGTCGAAAAAAATGATTATGCCGAGGATTCAGCATTCAATTGTCGTTTATTTATTCCTTCTCATTATCATACTGAATCAAAAATTGAATGTTTAAAATATCTGCACATCTGAGTAGCTTTCCATAACTTTCGGATTCTCACCTGACGAGGCTACTGTGTTAGCGAAACATGTTGTGTGTTTAAGAATTTTGTGGAAATCTTATCGTTTGTGTAGTTTTCAATATTTATAATGTTTATATACCCTGACACAACCTATTATTCTTTTGCCTCAATCTCTAACAGCACAAGTAAATCCTAGGGACTTCCCAGGGACGTCCCTAATCTTAGACTAGAGGACATCCCAGATATATCCTTTTTGGGACAAAGTACATACTAGGGACGTACCAGGGACATTCACTTTCAGACAAAAAGGACATCCAAGGGATGTCCTTCTGGTACGTCCCTGGGATGTACGAAGGAAGGCTATCTCTAGGACGTCTCAAGGATATTCCAGGGACATCCCTCCGCAAGAAAAAATACTCTTACTCTATTGGCTAATATGCCTTCTGCAGATTTATAAACAGGTTTATAAACAGTACCAAACTGAAACCTGTATAAATACAACTTTGTTAGGATGTCATGTATAACTATTATCATACTTGGGTTTTCAAAAATGAGGGGCATCATGCATTCACGATTTCTGCTTGTCAAAAATGGTCATTTCTTAGGAAGGTCTGGGACTATATATTATCAAAATTATTTTCCGGAAGAAAAACAAACATTTTCAAGAAAATTTCACACAATATTTTGATTAAATTCAATGTCTGTTTTTTCAACTTTTTTCCTTCTCCTTCGATATACTAGGAATATTCTCAGAATATTTGAAACAGTTTATTCCAGATGTTCATAGAAGGTCCTTAGAATATTTGAATCATATTGTGAGAATATTCTGGAAGCAACTTCATGTCCAGTACACAGCTTCGCGGATGATAGTACCCTTCATACCGCCTTCTCTTCCAGGGCTTCAATACCAGCCAGGCAAAGCAGAAACAAACGAAGAAGGAATGTTGACAACATAAACATGGACTTGGCAAATATTCTCGAATGGGGATCCAATAACTTGGTAGATCTCAATGCAAACAAAACACAAGCATTTCTTTTCTCTAGAAAAGCCGATCTCACTATGCCCAACATAAGCTTGTCAGGGTAACCATACCTTTGAAGATATCCATTTCGATGCTTGGTATTACCTACTATCAGTAATAACCTTTCTTGGGAAAATCACGTGAGATCAATTGCTAAAAGTACATCCCAAAAACTTGGTTTTCTGTTTCGGGCCAGGAGCTATCTCACTCCCAGTCAGCTGCTTATGATCTATAAGGCACAGGCACACCTGTCCTGGATTGCTGTTTCCAAATTTGGAGTGCAGCACCCAAACTGAAACTGTTGGATTCTGTCCAAAGAAGGGCAATTCGTCTCGTTGGTGATGTCTCGCTCACAAACTCACTCATTTTTCTGGAACACAGTAGAAAAGTTGGCGATCTGGCTCTATTTCATAGATATTTTCATGAACGATGCTCTTCTGAAATAACAACAATTGTTCCTTCCTTGGCAGTCCCCGCGAGATTATCCCACCGAGTTGAGGCTTCGCACCCCATCGTGGTTACTTTGGAGACCTGCAGAACATCTCTTTCCAAAGACTCGTTCATCCAACGAACAGCAAGGCTCTGGAATACATTGCCAAGGAGGTGTTCCCCAAGGCATATAACCTCCAGAAATTTAGGAAGCACACCAATTCCTACCTTATTTCCCTTGGTTCTCACGATGTTCCCTGAAGATTACAGGATATTCCTTTTCGTGGGAACCAGAACATAACAAAATTATTCAAATTTTCTCGAAGAATGTCCTATGTACGTTCTATGAATGACATTGTGCTATCTGGGCTGATATATATTTTTGTTATGGATCATGTTTAGTGGGCTGTGGCTTGTGATTGGTCCGAATATGTGTGATGAGTGAAATAGTCAGGTAAATTCGACTGCTCAGATGATGCTCGCCCTAGACTCAAGCTGGGATATGATTCGAGATTCGAGATTCGTTTTCGCTATTATTGTATCGGCGAGCGCGTGAAGCGTGACGCACGCTGCTTGTCATTCCACGTCTGTGTACTTTTTATTCGAAAATTTGCCTTCTCATGCGTTTAGTTACCTACCTTACCTTTCATTGTTGTATTCGAGGGAGGGTTGATATGTATTGTTTGGCATTAGTTGCCTGAAGGTATTTCATCTTCATGAGATCACGAGAAATGAATTGTAGGTAGGTATATTTTGTATGGAGTATGTACTAGAAATGAATGTTACAACTAGAGCTTGGCGATATTAAATAGATATTTATACAGGGTGATACTTAATGTTATGGGTGATGCTATGGACGATTCTAACTCGAAAATTCCATAAAAAACACTTTATTTTTGAGATACTGCATACTAAAATTAAAAATGAAAAATCTAAATGGCAATCTAGTTGAAGGTATACCGGAGTGTATAGATAGATACAAGCGTGATACCTTACAGAATATTTTGAAAAGTTTCCACTCCTACTTCATGTTTTCCAGGTGAATAGTTTTCCTGAAAAAAATTCGATTGTGAGAAGAACATTTACACCAACTTCATGTCCAGTACACAGCTTCGCGGATGATAGTATCCTCCATACCGCCTTCTCTTCCAGGGCTCCAATTCCAGCCAGGCAAATCAGAAACGAACGAGGGAGAAATGTTGACAACATAAATATGGACTTGGCAACAATTCTCGAATGGGGTTCCAATAACTTGGTAGATTTCAATGCAAACAAAACACAAGCATGCCTTTTCTCTAGAAAAGCCGATCTCACTATGCCCAACATATAAGCTTGTCAGGGTAACCATACCTTTGAAGACATCCATTTCGATGCTTGATTTTACTATTAGCAATAACCTTCCTTGGGAAAATCACGTGAGATCAATTGCTAAAAGTGCATCCCAAAAACTTGGTTTTCTGTTTCGGGCCAGGAGCTATTTCACTTCCAGTCAGCTGCTCATGATCTATAAGGCACAGATCCGACCTGTCCTGGAATACTGTTCCCATATTTGGAGCGCTGCAGCCAAACATACTCTGAAACTGTTGGATTCTGTCCAAAAAAGGGCAATTCGTCTCGTGGGTGATGCCTCGCTGACAAACTCACTCATTTGTCTGGACCACCGTAAAAAAGTTGGCGATCTGGCTTTATTCTATAGATATTTTCATGGACGATGCTCTTCTGAAATATCAACAATTGTTCCTTCCTTGGCAGTCCCCGCGAGATTAATCCGTCGAGTTGAGGCTTCGCACCTCATCGTGGTCACTTTGGAGACCTGCAGAACATCTCTTTCCAAAGACTCGTTCATCCAACGAGCAGCGAGATTCTGGGACACATTGCCAAGGGAGGTGTTCCCCGAAGCATATAACCTCCAGAAATTTACGGAGAACTCCAATTCTTACCTTATTTACCTTGGTTCTCACGATGTTCTCTGAACATTAGGTATAGGATATCCCTTTTCGTGGGAACCACAACATAAAAAAAGGCAAAACAATATTTCTGAGGCAATGTTTCTGCTGTTAGTTATAAGGACACTTGTTGGTATCAACCAAATCAATATGTATATATTTTGAGGTCGCTAATTATGAGTGAACACAAAACTAGTGCTAGGTGTACATTCTCAGAAACACAAATATTCTTGTGGCTATCAACTTGTTTCCATTTCCCAAATAGTATACAAGTTTTATCTTATTGCCTCTATCGAATATTCACCTAGGATTAGTGATTTTTTTTCTCCGTGAGGAACTTCCACTGTCTGTTTATACAAAGCTTATGACACTGTCATCACCTGAATGAGTCTTTTGTTTTCAAAAGGCAACTTAATTAGAATAATTACAAATTATTATGCATTATGGTTATCCATGGCATACTTGATAAAAGTCATCAAAATATTGACTATAAATTCATTATTCTCCTTAGTTATTCAATTTATTTCCTTTTTTAATTCGATAGCCAATGAATTGGTATCGTTAGATTCGTCAGCAAATAATTTTTTTCAGAAAATTGTTGCCATTCGAGAAATCAGTGATAGCTGGACACGAAAATGTAATTTTGTTAACTTGTCTCATTCCTATCATTGATACTAGTCACTAAAATTTCACGATTGTGATTTTCTGACATCATCTTGAGGTCCTTGGATTAGGTTTACGTCCGATCATGGCCACCTAGAAGCAATATTGGTAGTGACTTTAAGAAAATGTAGTGATTCACAGCACGAGACCAACGAGACGAGACTTTCGTAAAGTCTCGTCTTGTCTTGCCGATGAAATATGAAGTCTTGTCTCGAGTTTCGTCTCGTAGCCCCGAGTCTCGTCTTGTCTCGCGTCTCTTACGAGCGTCTCGCAAATGTATCGCAATTTCGTCATGCATAATCTTGTTCCAGTCTAGCACGGGATATGTACCTTTACCTACTTTCCAGGTATAATGTAGAAGTAGGTAGAGGAAATTACAACAAAAATAACATTATTTATTGAAAAGTAAGTACCTAATAGGTATACATACTTACATCATACATCTGAACAAGAAAAAAATATAGCATTATGTATTCGAGAGTTATAAAAATAAAATAAAAAGTAAAACGTGTATACTAAACAATTAAACGAAACAAAAACTTTATTTTACTTATTTGAGAAATAGTAGGTATCAAAGAAAATAGTTATTTGTTTTACTAGGCAGAAAAGTAGTCAATCTACATTTTCTGCCGTGTGAAACATAGAACTTTTTTCTCCAAATGATATAAAACCAATTTTGTGTATTTTTTTTATTGAACACTCCATCATTTTGTGATCACCCAATGTCAGTGTCAATTTTGATTACAGATTTCATTAGAATTTCTTGGAACGTTGCATAGCAACAAACTTCTTCTGCCTAGGCAGTAAAAGTACACCTTTTCTGCCTTTTAAGCAGCAGGAAAAAGCCACTATCCCTGCGCATGGAGAAAATAGTAGATTGTTTTATTAGGATCAAAAGTGACACTTTATTTGACAAGCGAATTTTGCATTTGCGAGGCGGAGCGATTAGCGAAGCCGAGCGGAAGCAAAATTTGCGAGTCGAACAAAGTCACTTTTGATCCGAATGGAACATGCTATTTTTTCTGCAACCGAAACAATTAACTCAAATAAACATGTGAATAACCAACAATGCCGTGCCATATATGTATGCAATGCAACAAATATTGACAAATAATCCATGTTGCGAGAATATTCTACCTGCATTAACAGCAGGTTAGGTTTTCTAGGATGTTATGAATTGTAGTTTCAATATAAATACAACCACAGAGTGACATATTTGTGTATGGACCAGGTGCTCTAATGGCAAATACCGCGCCAGTGCCAGGTATAGGAACAAGACGTGGAAAATGTTAGGTTAGTGAGCATACCAACAATGATAATAGTGATTATTCATTCCTCTCCATACTACTCTGTGTTTGACTTGATAATCAAATGAAGCTAAACAATATCGTTGTTTGAGACAAAAAAACTATTGCTTGCCGTGATTATTCAAAAACAAGTTATCCATCCCGAGAATAACGGATGAAATACAGATCAAAAATACTTAACTGAGATGTTTATAATTCCAATACTAAACTATAATAAGGTGTATTTATATCTTCAGCATGGGTATGAAATGCCAAATCTGCTGAAATCGGAAACAAATCAGGTATGCGTCTCAACCCAAATAACCAACCAACACAATGTTATTTATTCTTGATGACGTCCAGTAGATCCTTTTTGGTTCCTAGGAGCTAATGTTCAACTTTAACTCCAAGGAACTAAAATTCAACTTTAGCTCCTAGGAACTAAATATGTTGCCTAGCAACATACCTATTTTTGTGTCAGTAATAGAAACGTCAATTTAAGAGCTAATTTTGGTATCAAAATGGACGACTTTTGTGTCGGTTGCAGAAAAAAACCTTTATCAGTCAGATCAGCCTTCACGATCGCAAATGTTTTTGTTTTTCACCCAGTCGTTAAGACATAACAAACATCGTGCAGATTCATTATTAAGGCGGTTCCAATGTTTTCTTATAGAATTCTTCCTAAATATGTTTTATTATGAATGATATTCTCAAGTCTGATGCAGTCGGCACGCAGAAATATTCACCTGCGAGACTCTCGCACGAGACACGAGAAGTCTTGCACGAGACTCGAGACGAGACCAATAAAAGTCTCGTCTCGTCTTGTCCGAGTCTCGTCTCGAATCTTGTCTCGAAAACGAGACGAGACCAATACGGGCGGGCGTTCGAACAAAATGATTTTTCTTATCAAAATATCCACAAGCATAATTTTGATGAAATTTTTGCAACATCTTGATGAATACATCACATAAAATGATGTCCAATACAATCATAGTAGTACAACTATATTCACCTTCGATGACACATGAAAAGTTATAACGGATATTGAAAAGGAACATTCTCAGATATATTTATGAACACAAAAAAATGGATATATATATATGAATAAATACATTGAGAATTCGTATTCTCCATGTGATGAAAATATCAATTCTTTCACGGTTTATTCAACAGAAAACAACTACTTTCCTGGCTATATGCCACGACGAATATTGAATTACATCAGAATTCTGTTGAACACACACGATGAGAATTTGAAAATAAAATCTTCTGAAGTAGAGAATTTGCATTCTCCTTTCATATGAAGATATGCATATAATACAACTACTCTCCTGGCTATTTGCCACGTCGAACATTGAATTATATCTGTTGAATATCCAAAAATAATATGATGTATTATGATTTTAAAATATAACTTACCGATATCTTCAGTATTGAAATGAAAATTGAAATGTATAGGAGAAGTATACTTGTATGAACTCTGATCTTGATGAGCTTGGAACTTTCAAAAATAAATCATTCGTATCAGTGATATGGGAATTATATCTCTCAATTCAGAATTTCTTTCCACGTCCTGTATGAATGTCAATTTATCATACATTTAATATAACGGATATCGTTATTATACTGAGTTCAGAAACACGTTGTTTACACTTGGTGTACATTGCAGTAATAGATAGTAAATAGGTATTGCTTATTGATTCGAGAATTATGTATTTCTGATATTTCGTATTTTCTATGCAAAATCTTCGATATTCAGTTTTTTCGCGTATTTCCAATAAAATTATTGTACAACCTATACATTCACCTCTTCATTGACCATATGTTTCGAAATAGAACATGCAATTGAAGGGGTGATGAAGAGTTATGTTACAAATATGAGTTTGTGAGAAAAATAGGTTTTATTTTATTTATTTTATTTTTTTTTATTTTACAGAAACAGGTTGCCTAACAGATTTTACAATCCTATTATAAGGCAACACTAAAGTACATTAAATAATAATACATTTTTCGAGTAAACTCACAGTAAACTAATCCATCTTAAACTAAATATCTAACCAACCCTAGAAAATTTATTTTATGATGTACAAGTGTATGAATTATCATTATTATCCAAATTAGAAATACCATTCTTTGGTAAGGTCATATTACTTGAAACTAAAATATTTCAACATACAAAATTACTGGTGATATATACATAAATACAAATCAAAGTGGAATCTATATGAGATTCAGTCTCCGGTTATTCTGCTATTTAACATAAGTTTAAATGATCTGAAGCATAATCGATAGATATCAACTTCGTAATCGTTGGACATGGAAATATTGTTATAGGAGAGGGCACATCTACACAAAGGTGCGTTTTGCATATAATTAGATCTATACGTTTTTATAGCAAAAATATTTCTTCTGCGATGAATGTAAGGATTACAGTTTATGTTAAAGAATTGAAGGCAGTATTCAGAGTCAACAAGGTTGTTGAAGACTTTGAAGACAAAACAAATATCATAATATGTTCTACGGTCAGCTATTGAGGACAAGTTATAAAATTTAAGATTGGATGTATAAGAATATTGGTGGCGTTGTCGGTTGAACTTATAGTTAATGAAGTTAATTAGCTTTTTCTGAACTCGCTCAATGCGCGTTGTATACTTCAAATAAAACGGGTTCCATACTACTGAGGAAAATTCAATAATTGGTCTGACTGTTATGTTGAATAATTTAATGATTGATGAGAGATTTTTGAATTCTCTTGTTGTCCTAAAAATGAAACCCAAATTTCTCATGGCTTTTCGAGTAATGAGCTCTACATGCTCGTCGAAAGATAACTTTGAATCCATTTGAATACCGAGGTCTTTAACCGTATTGGTTAACTCAATTATATCATTGTTCAGCAACAGATCCTTGTAGACTGGAGATAAGGATCTGGAAAAAACGATTGAGTTACATTTCGCGGGGTTGACCAAAAATTTGGTTTGAGTAGAGTTAGCTGGCATTTTTTAATGAAAGCGAGTTTAATAATTCGATTCATGCAATTGTGATAGTTTCAGGTTGTTTTTTTATGATTTATCGCATTTCTCTATTATATCATTTTTTGATATACATATTATGATTCATGCGTACATAACCCTTTTTTCCACTTCCTGACATGTAAATAATGGGCACATAGCTCCTTCTTCCATTGTGTTCTTGATGTTTAGTGTAACATAGCCCGTTCTGCCACTGTGTATCTACTCAGATATGAAGAATAGAAACAAATCCTGACAGGGCAAGTTACATATGCATGTAACACCTTCTTCCATGACATAACCGAATATTTTCAGAAAATGTTACTTGACCCCTTTATCCACTTGCCCCTTCAATTGTGTTTCGATAATATAACAATAATGTTGCAAAATGCTTACATGATATCATGTTTATCTGTTCATATATTGATTATGTTTTGGTAATATAACAATTATGTTACGAAGAATGCAAGTGGTTTTTCGATTTCTCTTATTTGTTTTTTTTTTGTATTTTATTTCAAATACATTCGACTCTGACATATTCGTTTAATTTTCAATACGGTGACAAATATTCCAAACCATGAGAAAACTTGACGTTCATATCAATGGCACCAATTGAAAAATATAAGGATTAAAATAAAATTTGGGGCGGGAACCCTATTTCCACCCAAAGTTCTACACTGTAGCGATTCTGACGTCACTTCTGCTCTGTTCAAAATTTTATACGAAAGGCACAATCACGCGGATTTCAATCATTCAAATTGTTTTAGAGTGACGTAATTGTTTGTTTTTTTTTGTTCCACTTTTGGGATGACATTTGTTACTCGTTAGACGATTTCATATATCGATGTGCTGAATGTAGGTTTTCATTTCAAAAACACTTTGTATTATCCTTATGTCTCTTGATTCAAGAATGATATTGTTCAACTATAATGGGAGATTAACTCGACAATAGAAGAATTTTCATGTTTCAACCTAATTGATTCTTTCTCCGACCAATATGTACCTACTGTGATGATAAATTGATATTCATTCGAATCAAGATTTTCTTCCATAAATAAGTCAAGAAAGTTATGTAGAAAAATCAAACAAATATTTGGTTGGACCTTTTCAAGAGCGCGATATTTCATTTTTATTTCATTTTATATATTATTCATACACCATCTAACGGCCGAAGTCAGAGGATGGGAAATATAAACAACTGATTACAAATTATAATTTAAATACAAACTAGATTATTATTAACTATACATGAGTAAATGGAGATGGGCATATCTACATATGAGCTGAAAAAAAAAACTTTGAAAAGAAAAAAAAAATTCACATGCAGATATGCACATTGCACACTACCAAATAATACTACAACAATGCTCTTTTCAAACTAGCAATATTAGAACAGAGGATATCGAATGAATCTTGAAAAGACATATAATCTGAACATATTCTATGAATAGATTGAGGTGTGCGCAAGTAAAAGAAATATTTATTCCTCACTGGCAATCAAGGAACATGTATATCAATGAGAGACAGTAAATGGGGACAATCACGTTTGTTATCAAGCAATTTATATAGAAATAAGACACCACTATGGGGAGGAGCTAATAGTGCTGTTTAAAAATCTACCTGTTAATGTCAATTAGGGCAATCCTCTATCAGGATATACCCCATCTGCTCTAAACCAGAGATGTTTGATAAATTTCCGCTGAATGTTTTCAATATCATTAGAATGAACATCATATCCAGGACCCCAGACCACCGAAGCATACTCCAGTTTTGACCTCACAAAAGATATGGTCGAATCAATGCTAATCCGTATTATTCGAATCAAGAAATCCTTTTCATCGCTGTAAACGAGACCGTTACTGATTTCGATTACATGAGTTGACAAAAAAAATGTAGTGTAATAGATGAGCAGTAATTTCAACTGTTATCACCCTCAGTTCATCCAACCTGAAAATTAAGCAATGATACCTACCATTCATGTGTGGATCCGAAACCACATTGTGCAGACCACATTTCAGCGGTTCAAATAGAGCACACTCACCTAATAGCTCTACCCGATTTCCCAATAATCACAAAATCGTGTCTCCGAAACCATACACAGTCAACGACTGTATGCATGCAACAGATGAAATGAATCGAAGACGTCCGATTGGTCAATGCCATCACTAAAAAAATACCCATCGGACCTGACTCACCAATCTGCAACATCTGATCAGAATAGCATCACGAATAGTTCTTCCTGTTAGCTCAAGCGGTAAATGATCGTTACACATGAAAGAATTATATGTTCGACATACTGGGCCCGGGCCGTCCATCCATGACCAATATCCACCGCACGGATAAATGGAGACGCTTCGAAAGGTCCGACAGATCTACACACATTCATTGTTTTCTCAGGAGTCGATTCACGTTTCTAGATTTCCCGCAGTGATTTATCATAATTAGTTGTCAGAGCTCGAAAAATAAGTTATACGAACACAAATCACTGTGGCCTTCTGATGTGTGTGGCGAAACTTGATCACGTTGTATTTTGAATATGTGTCATCATATGAACCTCCCTGGAGAATAAAGTCAACGTTATTGACAATCATTGGATGAACCAGTCGGTAGAATCAACATCTACAAACTACGTTAGAATCATTTAAAAACTGGGAGTCGTAGATATGTACTATAGTGACGAATTGAAATCAGATATGGAAAGAACTGATCAGGATAGTGTTATCCTGCAGACCTCAATTCCTCATTTGTTTTCCCAGGAGTCGATTCACGGTCCTTTATTTCCCGCAGTGATTTATCATAATTAGTTGTCAGAGCTCGAAAAGTAACTTATTGAAAGAAGCAGTTGCTGGAATCAACATCTGAAAACTACGTTAGAATCATTCAAAAACTGAGATTCGGATATATGTATGTACAATATTGTGACGAATTGGAATCAGAGATGGGATAAAATGATAAGGATAGTGTTATCCTGCAGATCTTAATTCATTATTTGTTTTCTGAGGAGTCGATTCATGTTTCTAGAGTTGTCAGAGCTCGAATGGTAACTTATACGTACACGTTGTGATTTCAATATGTGTCATCATATGAACCTCCCTGAAGGAGAAATTATCAACGAATAACAAAATTATTGACAATCATTAGATGAACCAGTCGGAAGAATCAACATTCACGAACTCAGTTAGAATCGTTCGAGAACAGAGATTCATTGTCAGAAATTGAAATCAGCAATAGGATGAAATGATGTGGATAGTGTTATCCTGCTGATATCACTTCAAACTTTGTTTCCTCAAGAGTGGATTCATGTTCATAGATTTCCCGCAGTGATTTATCATAATCAGTTGTCAGAGCTAGAAAGGTAACTTATATACGTCACTGTGGCCATCTGCTGTGTGTGGCGAAACCTGATCATGTAATTTCGATATGTGTCATTATATGAACCTCCCTGAGAAACAAAATTTCAACGCATATCAACTTTATTGAGAATCATCATATGGTCCAGTCGGAAGAATGAACATTCACAAAGTTAGAATCATTTGGGAACTGAAATCAGCAATAGAATGTAATAATATAGATAGTGTTATCCTGCTTATATTACTTCAAACTTTGTTTTCTCAAGATTGGATTCATGTTCTTAGATTTCCCGCAGTGATTTATCATAATAAGTTGTCAAAGCTCGAATGGTAACTTATGCGTACACAAATCACTGTGACCTACTGAGGTGTGTGGCGATACTTGATCACGTTTTTGTTTCATTAGGTGTCATATTAACCTCCCTGGAGAAAAAAATATCAACGAATTTCAACGTTATTGACAATCATTGGATGAACCAGTCGGTAGAATCAACATTAACAAACTGAGTTAGAATAATTCAAAAACTGAAATAAGGATATATTTATATTGAATTGAATATATTGAAATGAAAGATGAGATGAAATGATTAGGATAGTGTTATCCTGCAGATCTTAATTCATTATTTGCTTTCTCAGGAGTCGATTCATGTTTCTAGTTTTCCTGCAGTGATTTATAGTTACTATAGCTGTCAGAGCTCGAAAGGTAACTTATACAGTACACAAATCACTGTGGCCTTCTGTTGTGTGTGGCGAAACTTGATCACGTGATTTCAATATGTGTCATCATATAAACCTCCCTGAAGAAGAAAATATCAACGAATATCAACGTAATTGACAATCATTGAATGAACGAGTCGCTAGAATCAACATTTGAAAACTACGTTTAGAATCATTCAAAAACTGAGATTCGGATATATGTTTGTGTAAAATTGTGATGAATTGGAATCAGAGATGGAATAAAATGATAAGGATAGTGTAATCCTGCAGATCTTAATTCATTATTTGTTTTCTGAGGAGTCGATTTATGTTTCTAGAGTTCTCGGAGCTCGAATTGTAACTTATACGTACACGTTGTGATTTCAATACATGTCATCATATGAACCTCCCTGAAGGAGAAATTATCAAAGAATAACAAAATTATTGACAGTCATTGGATGGTTCAGTCGGAAGAATCAATATTCACAAACTCAGTTAGAATCGTTCGAGAACAGAGATTCATTGTCAGAAATTGAAATCAGCAATAGGATGAAATGATGATGCTAGTGTTATCCTGCAGATCTTAATTCATTATTTGTTTTCTCAGGAGTCGATTCATATTTCTATATTTTCCGCAGTGATTTATCATAATTAGTTGTCAGCGCTCGAAAGGTAACTTATTCGTACCTAAATCACTGTTGCCTTCTGATGTGTGTGGCGAAACTTGACCACGTTGTAATTTCAATATGTGTCATCATATGAACCTCCCTGAAGGAGAAATTATCAACGAATATCAACGTTATCGACAATCATATGGTGAACCAATCGCTGGAATCAACATTTAAAAACTACGTAAGAATCATTCAAAAAATGAAATTGGGATATATGTATGAACAATATTGTGACGAATTGGAATCAGAGATGGAATAAAATGTAGAGTTGTATAAGAGCTCGAATAGTAACTTATACGTACACGTTGTGATTCCAATATGTGTCATCATATAAACCTCCCTGAAGAAGAAAATATCAACGAATATCAACGTTAATGACAATCATTGAATGAACCAGTCGCTAGAATCAACATTTGAAAACTACGTTAGAATCATTCAAAAACTGAGATTCGGATATATTTATGTACAATTTTGTGACGAATTGGAATCAGAAATGAGATAAAATGATAAGGATAGTGTTATCCTGCAGATCTTAATTCATTATTTGTTTTCTGGGGAGTCGATTCATGATTCTAGAGTTGTCAGAGTTCGAATGGCAACGAATAACAAAATTATTGACTATCATTAGATGAACCAGTCGGAAGAATCAACATTCACGAACTCAGTTAGTATCGTTCGAGAACAGATATTCATTGTCAGAAATTGAAATCAGCAATAGGATGAAATGATATGGATAGTGTTATCCTGCTGATTTCACTTCAAACTTTGTTTTCTCAAGAGTGGATTCATGTTGCGTGGCGTGGCGTGGCGATACTTGATCACGTTGTTGTTTCATCAGGTGTCATCATATGAACCTCCCTGGAGAAGAAAATATCAACGAATATCAACGTTATTGACAATCATTGGATGAACCAGTCAGAAGAATCAACATAAACAAACTACGTTAGAGTCATTCAAAAACTAGGATTCGTAGATGTAGTGACGAATTGAAATTAGAGATGGTATAAAATGATGAGGCTAGTGTTATCCTGCAGATCTAAATTCATTATTCGTTTTCTCAGGAGTCGATTCATGTTTCTAGATTTCCCGCAGTAATTTATCATAATTAGTTGTCAGAGCTCGAAAGGTAACTTATTCGTACACAAATCACTGTGGCCGTCTGATGTGTGTGGCGAAACTTGATCACGTTATAATTTCAATATGTGTCATCATATGAACCTCCCTGGAGGAGAAATTATCAACGAATATCAACGTTATCGACAATCATTGGGTGAACCAGTCGCTACAATCAACATTTACAAACTACGTTAAAATCATTCAATACCTAAGATTCGGATATATAGTGACGAATTGGAATCAGAGAGGGGATAAAATGAATAGGATGGTGTTATCCTGCAGATCTTAGTTCGTTATTTGTTTTGTTTCCTCAGGAGTAGATTGATGTTTCTAGATTTCCCACAGTGAATAATCATAATTAGTTGTCAGAGCTCGAATGGCAACTTATACGTACCCGTTGTAATTTCAATGTGTGTCATCATATGAACCTGCCTAGAGAAAGAAATATCAACGAAGATTAACGTTATTCACATTCATTGAATTGGTCGGTAGAATCAACATTAACAAACTAAGTTAGAATCATTCAAAAACTGAGATTCGGATATATAGTGACGAATTGAAATGAAAGATGAGAGGAAATGATTAGGATAGTGTTATCCTGCAGATCTTCATTCACTATTTGCTTTCTCAGGAGTCGATTCATGTTTCCAGATTTCCTGCAATGATTTATCACAATTGGTTGTCAGAGCTCGAATGGTAACTTATACGTACACAAATCACTGTGGCCTTCTGATGTTTGTGGCGAAACTTGATCACGTAATTTCAATATGTGTCATCATATGTACCTCTCTCAAGGAGAAATTATCAACGAATAACAAAATCATTGTCAATCATTGGAAAGTCCAGTCGGAAGAATCAACATTCACGGACTCAGAATCATTTGAGGACTGAGATTCATTGTCAGAAATTGAAATCAGCAATAGGAGAAAAAGATATGGATAGTGTTATCCTGCTGATATTACATCAAACTTTGTTTTTTCGATAGTGAATTCAGGTTCCTAGATTTCTCGCAGTGATTTATCATAATCAGTTCTCAGGGCTCGAATGGTAACTTATGCGTACACAAATCACTGTGACCTTCTGGGGTGCGTGGCGACACTTAATCACGTTGTTATTTCATTATGTGTCATCATACTAACCTTCCTGGAGAAGAAAATATCAACGAATACCAATGTTATCGACAATCATTGGGTGAACCAGACGGTAGAATCAAGATTTACAAACTACGTTAGAATCATTCAATAACTGAGATTCGTATATATAGTGACGAATTGAAATCAGAGATGGGATTGGTAACTTGAACGTACACAAATCATTGTGGCCTTCTGATGTGTGTGGCGAAACTTGATCACGTTGTAATTTCAATATGTGTCATCATATGAACCTGCCTGAAGGAGAAATTATCAACGAATAACAAAATTATTGACCATCATCGGATGGTCCAGTCGGAAGGATCAACATTCACTTAAACTTCGACCTTTACAAACTACGTTAGAATCATTCAAAATCTGAGATTCGTATATGGTGACGAATTGAAATCAGAGATGGGACAGAATAAAAAGAATAGTGTTATCTTGCAGATCCTAATTCATTATTTGTCATTCCAGGAGTCGATTCACGTTTCTAGATTTCCCGTAGTGACTTATCATGATCAGTTGTCAGAGCTCGAATGGTAACTTATACGTACAAAAACTGATGTGTGTGGCTAAACTTGATCACGTTGTTATTCCAATATGTGTCGTCATATGAACCTCCCTGGAAAAGAAAATATCAACGTTATTGACAATCAATGGATGATCCAGTAGGTAGATTCAACATTTACAAACTATGTTAGAATCATTCAGAAACCAAGATTCGTATAAAGTGACGAATTGAAATCAGAGATGGGATAAAATGATATGGATACTGTTATCCTGCAGATCTCAATTCAATATTCGTTTCCTCAGGAGCCGATTCACGTTTCCACATTTCCCGCAGTGATTTATCATTATTAGTTGTCAGAGCTCGAAAGGTAACTTATACAAACTCAAACAACTGTGACCTTCTGATGTGTTTGACACATATTAACAAACAACAAAGTTATTAACAAACGAATAACAAAACTATTGACGATCATTGGATGGTCCAGTCGGAAGAATCAACAATCACAAACTCAGTTAGAATCATTAGAGAACTGAGATTCATTGTCAGGAATTGAAATCACCAAAAGGATAAGATGATATGGATAGTGTTATCCTGCTGATATTATTTCAAACTTAGTTTTCTCAAGAGTGATTCATCATAATGGTTACCAGGCTGAAGCTTTCACAGTGACCTCAGGAGTGCCACAAGGCTCACACTTAGGTCCTCTGCTATTCTTGATCTTCATTAATGACGTGAAAAAGTGCTTCGTAAACTCTGAATTCCTACTCTACGAAGACGATCTGAAAATATATTCTGATGTCGAGTCTCGTGAGGACTGTGAAAAACTAAATTCTGATCTTTTGAGGTTCTCACAATATTGCGAAGAAAATAGATAATTTCTAAACATAAATGAATGTTTCATTATCTCTTTCACAAAAAACGTCAAGAATTTTGAATTCAGTTATAATATGTCTGGTACTGTATTAAAGAGAGTGGAGGAAATCAAAGATCAAGGGCTTATTTAAGATTCCAAAATGAATTTTAACAAACATTACGATTATATAATAAGTAAATGTGATAAAATGTTAGGTTTCCTCGCTCGAATTTGTAAAAGTTTTAAAACTCAGAAATCATTGGAATCTCTTTACTTTGCATTTGTTCACAGCAAATTAAATTTCGCAAGTGTAATTTGGAATCCAGGATATACCGTATATAAACTACGGATCAAAAAAGTACAAAATAGATTCGTAAGATTTCTGAATTTTAAAATGAATGGAACCTACAACATAGAAAATATTCATCTAGTTCAGCAGTTCACCAGCTCAATGACTTTATCGCCCGCCGGGCGGTAAAGAAGTCCGCGGGCGGTAAAGAAGTCCGCGGGCGGTAAAGTGCCACTTCTCGCCCGCAAAACCGGGCGGTAAAGTGCTACTTCACGCCCGGTCGTGCATAAAATACATTAATGAACCTATCAGTTCTTCATATGGTACTTTGAAATCATTATTTTCTGAACCTTTTTTCAAGATATAATTTTGGTTGCATTGGAATCTCAGATATTTTACAATCATTCATCCTAAATTGATTTATTACTTTCTTCACAAGCTTTTTCTGACTTATACAAATCTAATCATTATCTCTCACAATTTCAAGACCTAGAAATGTTATATTTTCACTAGTCAAGTACCTCATATCAATAATTTTCATCAACTCACTCTCAACCCTAACAACAACAGAGATACTGCTAGAAAATAGAATGAAATCATCCACCCATATCAAAATATGTGTTACATTATTGAAATATAAACAAGGATCAACATTTGATCTCTTATATTCTGAACTCAACAATTTACTATTGATATATTCATTCCAACATTTTGGACTTTGACGTAAACCACACAAAGATTTCACTAACTTACATACTAGACCTGCTGAACTCACTTTCAACCCATCTGGTGCCTTTAAATAAACTGGATTCTTGAGTATACTTTTCAAAAAGGCAGACTCCACATTTAACTGATGAATATGTAAGTTTCTTCCAGCTGCCACTGCCAACAAGGTCCTCAGAGTCAGCATTCTTGCTACAGGAGCATAGACATCTTCTTTCACTGATGATTGTTGATATCCTCTAGCAACTAGACGTGCTTTCTTCTGTAATGCACTATCCACTTCTTTCTCAGTTAAAACTCACCTAGAATCAATAATTTGCACATCAGGTGGAGGAATTACCATTTCCCATGTGCGATTTTCTTCTAAAGCAGAAAGTTCTCTATCTATATCCTCGTTCCAACCATTGTTTAGTACAACAGCTTCTTGATAACTTCTTGGTAATTCTGAGGGTAGATTTCCAGCAGACAACGCCATCATGAGATCCACATCATATTCATCTAGGAGGTACCCAGGCATTCTTTTAGCACGACAACTCCTACGGAGACCTTCACCATCTTCCTGAACATTCCTCTGATTTTCATGAATGGTTATGTCCTCAGGATCTTCTTCATCATGGATAACACTTTCTGTTTCAGAATCAGTGTCAGGTTTCAGCTGTTTCAAATTGTCAATAACGATTCTGTTTACATCTGGTATATTAGTTTGTTCATCAAATATAACAGATCGTGAACATACCACAGCATTCTTACTAGAATCATACAGACGGTATCCATTATCACAGTAGCCTATCAAAATCATTTTTCTACTATGAGAATCAAGTTTGCCATTACGATCATCTTTTGCAACATGAGCATAGGCAGAACAGCCAAATAAACGTACCTTACTTAAATCAGGATTGCAACCATACCATAGTTCTGCAGGTGTCTGATTCTTGGGCAATACAGAACTTGGTGTCCTGTTATACAAGTATACAGCTGTTTGGACGGCTTCACCCCAGAACTTCTTATCAAGCTTGAAATCGAAGATTAAAATTCTGGCTTTGTCCATGATTGTACGGCCGAATCTCTCACTTACACTATTTTGTTCTGGATTCCGTGGTACAGTGTAAGAAATACGTATTCCTCTTGAAATACATAAGTTCTTGAAGGAATCTGAGCAATATTCGCCTCCGTTATCACACCTCAGGTTCCCAACTTCGCACCCAAACTTTGCTTCAACCATGAATACATATTTTCGAAAATGAGCTTCAACTTCTCCTTTCTTCTCAAGGAGATATACCACTCCAAAATGAGTGTGGTGGTCAATGAATGACACAAAGTAATCCTTCCCATCATGAGTTAGGATTATAGGCAATATCTGCCAATCGTCAACATCGCACCAGTCAGTCAAATTCACGCCCATTCGTGGCAAAAACCATGTGAAACTGACGTGCCGATGTTTGCGTAATCCGGTCAAGTTACACCGAAAAATACGAGTGAGGTGACAAAAATTAGCAGCAAACTGAAAATTGGTAGAATTGTTCAGAACACCATAATGAATGAAATCTAAAAAGTCCCCATCGATCCGACACCTGGAAAAAATGTTACTCGGGGTCAAAGGTCACAAAAACGTTTTTTTCGCGATTTTCAGCAGAATGGTGAATTTAATCATAAAATTAGCAGCAACAAAAATCGTGTATCAGATCTATGAAATATGTTGAATTACTTCTTTCCTTAGAGCCATCGTTTTTAAGATATAGCGATCCTAAAAATTCAGAGAGTTGTAATCGTTATATGAACACGTTTCCACGCCACCTTTGAGGTTTTTTTAATGTGGTTTCCCCGGTAGGCCTATTCCACAAATCTGTTGTGATCTTGTTCAATTTGAAATCATTGAATATATTGGCAAGGGTTGAAAAGGATAAAAGTGATGAGAGCGTTGTAAATTAAAAAAAAGGGAAATGTATTGATCTGATTGAACATTATCTACTACTTCTGCTTCCACTTCTTGTTCTTCTTGTTCATCTCCATCTCCTTGTTGTTCTGCTTCATCATATTGGGTGCAAGTAAATTGCCCCAATGATGACACATCACATGTCTCCTCGTTTGTATCAAATGAATCCTAAATTGTTGGTGATTCAGCATTGGAGCACGACCGGTCTTGACAATTTGACCATGCTACAGAACAGAATAATCAAACTTTTTTGCAACCACATTCAGCACTACATTCCTTTTTACAGTTACAAAAAATTGTGCTTAGCATTTTTTCCGGCGCAGGTGGGAGTAGAAGTTTGAACTGGTTCTTATGTATTTTCGACCAATTTCCAACCCCAGCCTTTTGGCTCTATCTGATAACCAAGCCACACTTGAACTTGGTTATATACCCGAAAAAGATGTTGATGAGCAGCCGCTGAGGTTGGAGGTAGACACGCTAATTGCACTTGATTTTTATTTCGAGTGTTTTTAACGAAACATGCATATCGAACCCTAATACAACGTCCTAGAGACGTCCCTATTTGGTACAATTCAAGTCCGAATATCCCAGACCAAAAATAACTGTCCTTGGCACGTCCCATCCCGTACATCTCATGCAATGTCCGAGCAAGGACGTCCACGGAATGTCCCAGCAGATACATGTCCATGCAAGGACGTTCTTGGCATGTCCATGATGGGATATAATTTTAAATGTTCCTTTAGGGACATCCATCGGATGTCCCGAGTAGTACATATTCTGGCATGACTTCAGATCTTACATAATGTCCCTTCTAGACAACCATGAAATATCCCTGATGGTAAATTCCTTCAAATATCTCTTCACAGACGCCGTTAATATTTCCTTCCTTCGGATGTCCCTTAGGGATATCCGTCGGATGTCCCGATAGGTACATGAAGTGTACTCTTTCGAAGTCATAGAAATAACGTCCATGGACGTGCCAGTCGGTACTTTCAATATTTTGTCCCTGCGAGGACGTTAACTTACACCTCGCCGACGAATGATTGTTCCTAGGCTATAAATACTCCCAATGCTCACACCGGTTTCGAGCTCTTTGACTCTCATCAGTGCAGTGTAGTCTCCAGCCAGCAGTCCTAAGACCGCCGACTCAGCGAAGCCTAGCCAAACATAAATCAAGTTGGCATTATATCCACCCCGAGGCGTCTTTCATCGATAAAATGAATGTAACGCCATCTGAGTAGAACCGAGGAAAGAATCACTCCAAAACTGAAATTTCCATACGGGAGTGGCTGGCAGCAGTCGGCGGTCTTAGGACTGCTGGCTAGAGACTACACTGCACTGATGAGAGTCAAAGAGCTCGAAACCGGTATGTGGTTGTCTAGCGGCCTGGCTTAATCGAAATCAATAGGCATTCAGGAAAGAATCACTTGTATCAGTATGCGTTTAAACGAGTCGATGCATAGATTTCGGGAGGTTATAATCCAATATCCTGCGTGGCATTAGCCAGGGAAGTAGTTGTTTTTCTCCCGAAATCTACCATTGTTGTTCATTTTGTGAACACTGTGTGGAAATGACTTTGAGCTTTTTACATTTATTTATTTTAAAAACAGTTGTTTTACCCCTCCTGAAGAATGCAGATGAAGTATCACAGCCATTTATTGCATGTAAAAATAGAACATGATTTTGACATTTTGCAAAAGCAGATAAACTTTTTGATGAATATATAACCGATTTCTGTTGTCCATTTCCAGATTTTGAAAAAAGAATTGTTTTTCGATGGGAGTTCGAGCAGTTAGTAATACGAGTCTGAATCTTCACCTACAACAATAGTTGTATTTATTGAATTGAATTGCTCTATTGCTGTTTCAATCATCATTGCATCAGCATCATCATTAGCTTGCTTCATCAATATATTTTCAATATTGAAATGAACCGAGTTGAAGCGTCGGGAAACATTTCCGCGGCGGCTAGTGAGGAGCGTGAAAACGTATGCATGTTATGACGATTACAACTCTTTGAACTTTTCGAATCGTTATATCTCAAAAACGGTGGCTCTTAGAAAAAAAAATAATGAAACATGTTTTATAGATAACTGTCTGATCAACAATTTTTGTCTCTGTTAATTTTATGATTAAACCCACCATCTTGCTGAAAATCGCGAAAAACCCGTTTTTGTGACTTTGACCCCGAGTAAAATTTTTCCAGGTGTCCGGTCGATGATGACTTTCCAGATCTCATTTATGATGGTGTTTTGAACAATCCTACCAACTTTCAGCTTGCTGCGAATCTTCGTAACCTCGGATGTTTAACTTGACCGGATTATAGGCAATATCTGTCAATCGTCAAGATCGCACCAGTCAGTCAAATTCACGCCCATTCGTGGCAACAGGCATGTGAACCTGACGTGCCGATGTTTGCAGAGGCACGTCCCATTTTAATCCGACATTCCGTATATCCAGTAATGAACATTATTAGTGCGGTCGTGTTATAAATCACGAATGAGATCGCCTTGTGACGAGAACACTTTGTTTTGTCTGCCTTACATGAAACAAGTTCATGGAGGTCTCCATGGTTGACTGGTCGACAATATGGTAACAAATTGTGTGCTCTGGCTTCATGCATGCATGAGCTATCTCTTTATGATTTTTAGCTATTTGAATAGTGGATTCAGAGAAGGCATTGTTGTTGAGGATGCACCAGTTCGGAAAGAATGTGGACTGGGCCGAACGCGGAGATAAATAAACGCCAATCGTGACGGTGTACCGGTACGGATCTTGCAAATTACGAAGACACACAAGGTTTTTTCACGACTGTGCTGAAATAGCCACTTTCCCGAGAACGCGTGTAATTTCGGGCTACTAAACGTCCCTTGTGAAGTACCTCAAGGTTCCGTTTTAGGTCCATATCTTTTTCTTCTCTATATCAAAAATCTTTCCCTCTTAGATACCAATATCTGGTCTCCAAGGGTGGAACCTGGTGAACCGGTGATATTTCTGTGAACTTTCTGCTCAATTCGTCATCAAACAAATGGATAGTGGCGATACTAATACAAGACACGTTGCGCACGAAGGGCTGGAATTATTCAATTGTATTGCCCATAATTATACAGGGTGTTAACAAATAAGTGTCACAACGGAAAACTGTAGATTCCTCATAATAAAAGAAACATTTCTTTCCTCTTCAAAATTTTCCTCCAGGCTTCCGTTTTCAAGATACAGGGCGTGAAAAAATTGAAAATGTTCAGTTTAATTCAACACACTTTACAACACCTAATAAACTTGACTATTTGAAAACCAGCATCCAGACCAGCATACTCAAGAACTTGACATTTGATTGAACATATTCTTAGACAGTTCTGAGGTGTTTATTTCCAGTGGATTTTTAGACGATTTTAGGAGATACCATCAGGATTTTGTATGTTCTTATTCATAAAGAGCCATTTTTCGCAGAAATTATTCACTTTAGAGCATTGAGACAAGAGGACGTTTTTTGTTTGAAAGATATTGGCTCTTCAGAATGTACTTTGAAAATTACAATTTCTCCAGTGGCATAAATGTTTGGGGGGTTAAACCCTTACAAGGCGTTGAATTCTCCTCCACTGACATGTCCAAGGAAATTGAGCAAGAGCCCTAAAAGTAGTCATTATTGATGATGAAGTGTGTACGAAAGCTAAACTCCGTGGCTCTAACGGTTCCTAAGATAGTAGCAAAAAACAGATTTTTTTGTATTATTTGGACGCCCTGTATCTGGAAAACGGAAGCCTGGAGAAAAATTTCGAGAGGGAAATAAATGTTTCTTTTTTCATGAAGAATCTACAGTTTTCTGTCGTGACACTTATTTGTTAACACCCTGTATATTATAATTTGTTTTAGTTTTTCGTTTCGAATATACAATGTGTTTTCTGATAATTGGTAGAATATATGTGAGGTGATTCCTATGAATATTTATCGAAAAATGCTTCCTTAGGGAGGCTCTCAATATTTCCGCAACCGTTCATTGAAAAATCATCAAATTGGGTGAATCGCTAATGCTGAATCAGAATTGGAGCTCATAATTTCAAAATCTTATTCAGGGACTGGATGGGTTCATGGTGGAAAATAATTCAATTGTTTTCAACTCAAAATATGTTCATTTTACTTGATTATTTGGGATTTTCTCTACTCGTTTCTATAAAATGAAAATATAAGTATTATTTTAATATATGTGTAGGAGGACAAATCAGATGATTTGCCCCAAAATATCACTGCATTTAACAATTTTCTCTATCAGGGAGCCTGAAAGAAAAATTCAATAACTTGTCAGTGACACTTTGTTTGGAAAAATGGTTGAAGAGAAGAAATATGGATATATTAAGAGAAAATCGAATCTTCACTTATCTGTGTACGTTTCGGGAACAAATCTGCTTCCGTTCCCAACATGAAAATGGAAAATATATTATAATTTGACACTTCTCAGTGTCATACTGATGTTGGCATATGGATGAGTGATGATGTTAGTATACAAATAAGTTACAGGATGTTTTCATTAATCTTTGTTGAATCTACCATTTTCATGTTCAGTTTTCAATAGTGAATACCATGTTCCATCTATACCAACTGAACAGGAAGCAATGCATATCTGAAAAAATAAAACGTGTAGGTGATAAATTTCAAGTAAAAACAGTGTTCAAAGCTGAAAGTACAATGAGATCAATTCTAACTCAAACAGAACCCAAAAATGAAGAACAATCATCAAAAATTTGTATTTATAGTATACCTTATGTTTGTGGAAAGTATTATACAGGTGAAACGAAAAGACTTCTCTCTGTAATGGATGAAAGGACACAAGTACAATATCAAAAAAAGACATATCGATAAATCAAAGCCAACTAAAAATATCCTTACTGAAAATGGACATTATATATCAGAGTGGAATGATATTAAAATGATAGGAAAGGAAGATAACAACCAGAAGAGAAGAATCAAGGAATCCGCTCGCATTCTTCTGAACCGAGACAACGCGTTTTTTCATTTATAAACTTGATTTTTTGACTATGGGCATTGGCAACAATTTCACAACTAGTAGCATCACATTTTCTCAACTTCAAGTAAGGCGAGAACAAATCATGTAATTCTTTCACATCAATCTTTTTGTATTGTAGAACTTTCAATTAGGCTGAAGATGATCTTTTATAAGACCGAAACATGTCCCTTCTGATTGTGTAACAACAGCATTGAAATTTGTGGAGGTGACTTCGAGCATTCCTTCCTCCCTTTGAAAAAGTTCACTCCACTTTGAACAATATGGACTTCTACCAAAGGCTATCTTGAATGTTTAGACTAAAAAACACCTCTCAATATTATTAGGGATGAGCTTTTGAATCGAATTCTTACATCTGCACACGCCCTAAGAAATGATCATCATCAAATGTTATCTCGAGTAAAACGCAGATGTTTAGACAACTTTAGAAAATTCGTTGAGGTTTAAGAAGCACATATTAATAACCGTTTTTGATCAACTTTTTGTCTTCACTGAGGGAAAATGAAGATTCCATTACCTGTGAAATGGTTATAATGTATATTTTCACTAATAACACAATTATGTCCCATGGATATCCTTAGGACGTCCTGTCGGGACATTCAGGATGTCTGCAGGACGCACAAATGTCCCACTTGAGGACCAACTAGGGACGTCCTTGAGGGATGTCCCTGGGACAACTATCGAATACCTACATTATTCCTCATCAAGCACTACGGAGGACATCCTTAGGATATCCGTAGGACAACCTATCAGCAACGCTGTGGGATATCAATTGGATGTCCATAGGATGTCCCAGGGACGTACGGATTATTCTTGAATTTGAATTTTTTCTGGGTCCCTCTAGGACCAGATCTTGCATAACTGATGAAGATATCCAGTTGAGTTGATGGTCCGTAGAAGGTCCCCAATAGATCCTGAAAATGTTTCCCAAGGATGTCCAATGGACTCACGTGAAGGACATTGACGGGGAGGGGAGTATTTTAGCCTACGAGCAACAATTCGTCGGCGAGGTGTAAGTTAACGTCCTCGCAGGGAAAACATATTGAAAATTCCGACTGGGATGTCCGTAGGACGTCATTTCTAGGACATTGGATAAGTATAGTTCATGTACCAATTGGGACATCCGACGGGTATCCCTAAGGGACATTCGAAGGATGTCTCTCAGGGACATTTCGATTGTTATACGATCCTGGAAATATTAAGGGCGTCTGTGCAGAGATATTCGAAGAAATGTACTATCAGGGACATTCCACGGTTGTCTAGAAGGGACCTCATATAAGATCTGAAGCCATGCCAGAATATGTACTACTCGGAACATCCGATGGATTTCCCTAAAGGAACGTTTAAAATCATATCCCATCAGGAACATGCCAAGGACGTCCTTGTATGGACATTCTACAATATGTACCATGCGGGACGTCTAACGAATGGTATTTCTAGGACATCTGAAGTGAGGTACCAGCTGGGACATTCCGTGGACGTCCTTGGTGCTCGGACATTGCATGAGATGTACGGGATGGGACGTTCCAAGGACACTTATTTTTGATCCGGGACATTCGGACTTGGATTGTACCAAATAGGGGCATCCCTAGGACGTTGTGTGCTATTAGGGGTGATCGATCTCTGATCATCAAATACATGTTGTGGAAATGGCTTTGGGTTTCTTCATCTATGAAGAACTGAAAAAGTTAGTAGGTAGTATGGGTTCATACTCCGAAATGATATAATATATAATGTATCACTGAAACAAACAACAAACAAGCCCATCATTAACAAATATTTCTCCTCAAAAGGTGCTGTACCGACGGATAGACATTACTGGCAAAACAGCCATCGTCACAATATCAACCGCATTTCAGCTCCAATAACGATCAGTCTCCCCTGCTCCCCTTCAAATAACATCGAAGAAAACTGTTTCTTCACCTCATCAGTTTGTGCCGATTGCGGCTGTGTACACACACAAATGAGGGGGTCATGTCCGACTGCATTCGCAAATTACCATATTTCATTCGGAATCTTTGCCTGTTGTATAATTTTCATAATTGATTTGGGCACTGAGTGGATAATAGTACGGCCAAATCATCCCGGATAGAGAGATATCAATCGCAGAACGATCTCGTGAATTCGAAACTCTTGTTACCGATTCAATGAAGAAATAATTAATAACCTTAAAGCGGCCGGTAATGAGTCACGAGAAGCATACTGGAATGATTCCCATACACGGTTTGGTTATGAAAGACAATCAAACAACAAATAAGTCACCAAAAGGATCTATCGTGGGGAGATACATGCCTATACATGCAATAACATCGTTATTATATGGGTATACATGATAACGATGTGATTTTGAAATTACATACTGACCAGCAAACATTGAATCTCTGCATGCTGTTCGATGGCCCAATACATTTGACTGATGGCAACGGCAAAGTTGTATCGGTTCAATGTCGATTGTCGATTCATATTATATGGAATGTTAAGATCGTTTGATTACCAGTTTAATTACCATCATCAAATCAATGATTCATTGAGTGAGAGGCGCTCGTATTGAATATATGGAGTTCCACAAGGCACAGTCTTAAGTCTAGTCCTTTTTGCTATTTACATGAATTGCCTTCTGAACCTGAATAGCACTGGAATTATGTCGTCTTGACAGTTGGACGAGAGTGAAACAAATGGCCGGGAGAGATTTAATAATAATAGAAACTTGGTTTGATAAAATTGATTACAATTGATTCTGAAAAAACAGAATATGTACCGTCTAGCAACAACTCTGCCATTGAACCAAGTGATGAAACATTTTAAGATCGTTTAATTACCATCACTCAGAATCTACTTCTACTGATATGGGTGTACCCCAAGGGTCCATTTTAGGACCAATACTATTTATATTATACGTCAATCAAATTGACTCTGTTCTTGATACAATGAAGTATACCGCTTATGCAGATGATTTCTCTTTGATTGTATCTGCACCTGATTCGTTATCTATGATCGAAAAGTGTAGTGATACAGTAACCTTTGCATCAAACTACTTCAATAATTACGATTTATTTTTTAACGTTGATAAGACGCAAATTCTAAGATTTCACTATCGCCAGAATGCTATTGAATCACTTCTATTTCCTCACAATAACCAGACTTTGAAGAACACCAGTGACCTCATAAAATATTCAGGCATTATCTTCGATAAGTGCCTTGACTGGAAACCACAATGTTCTCAGTTAATTTCGAAATTGTGCTCCCTAACATATCTCTTCATAAATCTACGTTTTGTGCTAGAAAAGAATCAGTTATTGACTTTATATCACGCTTAGGTGGATTCCAGACTCAGGTATGGTGTGTGTCTTTGGGGCCACTCCACAATAACAGAAAATGTGTTTATCACCCAAAAACGTATTACTCGCTGTATAAGTGGGGTGTCAAAGAGGCAATCATGCAAGAATCTGTTTGTTCAGTATGACATTCTACCAATGACATGCATTTTAATTTTCGAACATGTGTATATGTATTTCAAAACAAACATAATTTCATAATTAATAAAAATATTCACGATATCAATACTAGAAGTAAAAACTCATTTCATATACCATATGCCAAATATAAAATAACTTCTGTTGCTCCAAACCATATAGGACCGAAAATGTTTAACCATCTACCTGATGTTTTGAAAAATATTGTATCCATTTCCTTTGTCAAACGAAAACTAAGATGCTTCTTACTTGAAAAATACTTTTATAGTGTAGGAGAATTTTTCTCCTCATGAGTCTTTTGACTTTGACATTGACTATTCCTATATAATACTTGTATTATCCGAAGGAAAATGAATGATTATTATTATTATTATTGAGTGAGAGGCTGCTCGTATAGAATATATGGAGTTCCACAAGGCACAGTCTTAAGTCTAGTCCTTTTTTCTATTTACATAAATTGCCTTCTGAACCTGAATAGCACTGGAATTGTGTCGTCTTGACAGTTGGACGAGAGTGGAACAAATGGCCGGGAGAGATTTAATAATAATAGAAACTTGGTTTGATCAAATTGATTACAATTGATTCTGAAGAAACAAAATATGTACCGTCCAGCAACAACTCTGCCATAAAACCAAGTGATGAATCATTTAATGTCGAAATAAAAGATGAAAAAGTAACAATTGGAGAAGACAATCATTTGAAATATTTAGGGGAAGACATTGATCGAATCTGGAAATGGAATATCCACAAAAAATAGTTAGTACAGAAACTTATACCTATTTATACTCTTCCGATACAGAAAACTCAAAAGCATTTTGGATATATCAGACATAAGAACAATCAGTCACTGGTCG